>PVLC010035158.1:0-16510 GCA_004027655.1 Graphiurus murinus | reverse complement strand
TTTTTTTTTTTTTTTTTTTTTTTTTTTTTTGCGGTACTGAGGATTGAACCCAGGGGCATTCTATCTCTGGGCTACACCCCCAGTCCTATTTTTTATTCTTTATTTTTGAAACAGGGTCACACTAAGTCGCAGAGAGCCTCACTGGGTAGCTGAGGCTCTTAATTTCTTTGATGGGCTCTTTTTCTCTTCTCTCTTGGATTCCTTCTAGTTGGATATTAAAATTTATACATTTATCTTTTCCCTTATATTTTTCATTTATTCTGTTTGTATCCCTAAACTTTATTGTTTTGTAGTTTATAGTAGGATTTCTTTAAATGCCTGGTGATTTTGGTCATTTTTCTTTTAAGAAAAAGCATTAAGGTTGCTTTATTTCAGTAAGCCCTCTGGCTTAACTTTCTTTTTCTTTTTTTTTTTTTTGTGGTGCTGGGGATTGAACCCAGGGGCATTCGACCTTGTAGCTACATCCCCAGTTCTTTTTATTTTTTATTTTGAAATAGGACCTCGCTAAGTCCCTGAGGACCTTGCTAAGTAAATGAAAGTATTTTCATATTTCACAAATGTATTTTTATGTAAAAGACTTGGCTTTTTTTATTTACTTCATAACCTGTTTTATTCAAGAAATAGTTTAACGAAAGTTAAACTTTGGATTTCATGCAAGAAGATGACTTAACACCTTTTATTTTTATGCTCCATACAAGGCAAACCTTGATATGAATTGTTTCTCCTATGACTTAATTTGCTTAAATTGGAACTCAATTTTACCTCAATTTTTTTTCCTTTATTTTTTCACCTGCCCTTCCCCTGCCAACCCCCAAGCCTGGGGATTGAACCTAGGACCTTGTCATGCTAGGTGAACACACTGCCATTGAGCTATATCCCTAGCCCTTGACTTGATTGGGGAGGGGGGTACTGGAGATTGAACCTCTGAGTTATACCCCCAATCCTATTCTTTATTCTTTATTTTGAAACAGGGTCTCACTAAGTTGCGGAGGGCCTAAGTAGCTGAGGCTAGCCGTGAACTCAGATCCTCCTGTCTCAGCCTCCCAAGTACTGGAATTACAAGCTTGACCTGAATTTTTAAAAGTAGATTTAAAGATTTACTTAGCCACTGGATATGTAATTGAATCAGTATAGGCTAGTCTGGTCATCTATATCATATAAAAGGAAATTTTCTAAGAATATTTGTAGTTGAAAGAGAATTTTCCAGATGGGTTTAGGATAACAAACCAGAGAATCTTTATTCTGAACAGCAATCAATTGTCCTAATCCTTGGCCCACTAACAAGTTGGAACTGCATTATCATTCTTTCCTAATGCTTGTGGTAGAGGCTATGGTTCAGTCTAGACCTGGCTCTATAGGGAAGAGTTTGGTTAGGCAGCCTTAGGGATGTATATATAGGAATTGCTAAGTAGGCGTGTGTGTGTGTTTTACTAGGGGTTGAGCCCAGGGGAGTTCTACATCTGAGCCATGCCTCTAGCTCTATTTTATTTTTTGAAACAAATTCTCACTAGGTTTCTAAGTCTCACTTCATTGTGGAGGCTATCCTCCAATCTGCAGTCTTCTTGTCTATCTCCCAAGTAAGGATTACAAGTGTGCACCACACTGCTCTATTTTATTTTTTATTTTGAAACAGGTGTTACAGTTTGGGATGCCATCTCCATGGGTCCTTATTCTAGGCTAGTATAGATATAAAAGCTGGAACTGTTGCAAGCTTAAGCAAGGTTTTATTATTACCGGGGGGGGGGGGGGGAGCAAGAATAGCACCATGTCAGTCAGAGAGAAAAAGAGAGCTCACGCCATGAAATTCAAGGTGTTGTCTCTCCCCCCCTCCCCCCCGCCCGCAGTACTGGGGATTTAACCCAGGGGCATTCTACCTCTGAGCTACACCCTCAGCCCTATTTTATTTTTCATTTTGAAACAGGGTCTCACTAAATTGTGGAGGGCCTAAGTAGCCAAGGCAGGCAGCAAACTGCAATCCTCCTGTCTCAGCCTCCCAAGTACTGTGAGGCTGAGGCAAATTTTAGTATTTATATAGCAATTTATTATCTTGTCTTTCTTATCCTGGCTAGCCAATAGTCTTCTTTTCCCGCCAGAAGCAAGTGCTGGCCCACCAGTTATCTCTGCCATGTAAGCCTTTTTGTTAGCCTTCTTTGTTTAACTTTACAGAGACAGACAGGTCTGACATCACTGATCAAAATGTGTCACTTAGTTAACGAGGTCAGGGGGCTGTGTGGTAGAAGTCTAAAGCCCACATTGTTCTTTGTTTATTCTTACTCCCAAAGTTTAAAGCCTGTACTGACCATCTGTGTCCTTGGGTGAGTCTCAGCATCCCTTATCTTTATCTACTACTAGTTATTTTTTATATTGAAAGCTTGTTTTGTAATAAGAGAAAGAGGAATTTTTAAAGTATAAAAGCTTTAAGGCCTTAACTATTTTTGTGTTATTAGTAATCAATATTGGGTCATTGTAGCCTTTTTTTTTTTTTTTTCCGGTACTGGGGATTGAACTCAGGGGCATTCTACCTCCGAGCTACACCCCCAGCCCTATTTTTTATTCTTTATTTTGAAACCGAGTCTCACTAAGTTGCAGAGTGCCTCACTAGGTAGCTGAGGCTGTCCGCGAACCCGGATCCTCCGGTCTCAGCCTCCCGAATGCTGGGATTACAAGCGTGCGCCACCACGCCCGGCTGCCTGTTTTTTTTTTTTATCTTTTAACTTGGTCTAAACTTTTGTAAGGGTCTATGTAATTCTTTTCGTCCAAGTTCAGGTGTCTATAAATTTGGCATTCAATGTTTTATATCTTAGTTACTATGTCAACCAGCCTGTCAGCTAGCAGGCAAGGGCAGCCTGGGCTATAGTTTCAGCTGACAGGCCAGAGACAGAGAAAAACGATTTTATTGTTTTGCCTAAGTATAGCTATTCTTATTAGCAATTAATACTACTCTTATTAGCAGTCAGTACCAACTCAATCCCCTTCACAAGGTCTCACAAAATTGGCCGAGGCTAGTCTCGAACCTGTAATCCTCCTATCTCTGACTTCCAAGTACTGGGATTATAGGCATATGCCATCACACCCAGCTGGCATCTTTTTTATATGGTTCCTGGGAAGGATGACTTACATAATCTACTGTTCAAACTGAAACACCTAGGAGAGTGACAGAAAATAATTAGTTATTACACTGGGACAGTAAGTGTAAACCAGATCTTCCTGAGACACGTGGACTTTTGGGATTAAGGTCAGAGGCAGTATAGGTCAAATCATCTGTCTAGTTGACTTGACATACCCACTTTATTCCCACGTGCGTTTTGATTGCCCTGTAGACAAGTTTTGGGGACAAAGAAATGTGAACAGATGCTAGATAAGGAACGGTGGAATGAATTGAAATAGTACAATTGGCCTCTGTATCTGCCAATTCGCCATTGTGGGTGGAATTTTTTTTTAAACTGCATCTGTACCAAACATGTACAAACTCTTTTCAAAATAATCTAGAGATAACTTTGAATATACAGGAATATGTGTATAGGTTATATGCAAATACTATGCTATTTTATGTAAGGACTTGAAAGTCCTTGGATTCTGTTATCCATAGGCAGTCCTGAAACCATTCTTCCACAAATATCAAGGGATGACAGTGTAAGAATCCAAGACTACCTGTATTTTTACATAATCCAATCTTTCCTGTATAATAGTTGGGTGTGTTAAATCTTACCCTATATTAAACGTTTAATACAAACAAGCTGAGCATGATGGTGTAAGCCTATAATCCCACTGCTTGGGAGACTGAAATAGGAGGATTGCGGGTTTGAGGACAGCCTGGGCAACATAGTGAAACCCTGTTTCAAAACAAAAAATTAAATAGGGTTCAGATTGTACCTCAAAGGTAGAATACTCCTAGGTTCAATTCTGAGCACCACAAAAAAAAAGAAAAGAAAAAAAATTAAATGCACGCTTCAAAGATCCTGGTGTATTTATATTTTAAATATAATTCTTTTTCTCAGGTCTAGGAATTTTGAAGAACAACTTAATTGGCATTTTTTTCCCTGAGGGATATGGAATTGCCCATAGAAGATTGTCGGTTCCAGACCAATTTTCCACTATTAAAATATAGACTTCCCCTTTCCTGTCTTATAATTTGGCATATATGTAGAAAATGTTGGCCAATTTTATATCAAAACATGGAAACCTCATCCAAATAGAAATAATGAATTTCTTTGGATTCCTAAGTGTGTGTGTGTGTGTATGTTACTAGGGTGCAACCCAGAGGTAGTCTACCTCCAAGCTATACCCCCCCCAACCTTATGAAACAGGGTCTCACTAGATTGATGATAGTCTCACTACTTGCTGAGACTGTCCTTGAACCTGAGAGAGATCCTCTTGTCTCAGTCTCCCAAATACTCAGATTATAGGCATGTGCCACCACGCCCGGCTTTTGTTTTTTGTTTCTTGTTTTCTTTTTGTTTTTTTTTTTTTGCAGTACTGGGGATTGAACTCAGGGACATTCTACCTCCGAGCTATACCCCCAGCCCTATATATTTTTTTTTTTTTTCTTTATTTTGAAACAGGGTCTCACTAAGTTTTGGAGTGCCTCACTAGGTAGCTGAGGCTGGCCTTGATCCTCCGGTTTCAGCCTCCCGAATGCTGGGATTACAAGCGTGCGCCACCACGCCCGCTTGTTTTCTTTTTCATATTGGACTGAATCTCTCAGGCAGCATGGAGTAAGTGTCTTCTTTAGAAGCAGCTATAATTTCTAGACTGAGTTTCCTCAGGCCCTCGAATTATATGAAATAAAACTCATCTATATACAGGCTTCATATTGATTCCTTTTGGACAGATCCTAGTTTGTGTTTTCGATTATATGGTTAAAATACAGTGGCCCCAAGTTTTCATTCTGAATTGTATTTCTAGCTGGGCTTGGTGACATACACCTGTAATCCCAGTATTTGGGAGGCTGAAACAGGAAGATCACAGGTTCCAGGTTAGCCTCAGTGACTTAGACCCTCAGTAACTCAGTGAGACCCTGTTTCACAGCAATAAATAAAATAGGTCTAGGGTTGTAGCCCAGAGGTAGAATGCCCCTGGGTTCCATCCCCAGTAACACACACACAGTTTTATTTCTATGGTGTCATGCTTACCAATGCAGAATACCCTGTACTAGAACCCATGAATTATACTGTTTTATTAGTGCAACTTCGGCTTATGTCCCTTTTTATTAATTTTTTTCTTAGCTATTCTTAACTGTTAGCTCATATTAAAACCTGTGGCTAGCTAAAATTACCAGCTGAACAACCACTGGGGCTCTCCTGTTCTTTTAGAAGGCATTTCTGCTTTGGTAATACAGCCTTAGCAAGTGGAATTGTGAGAACCTATACCTTCTTATAATGATGTCTGTAAGCTTTAATAACATTTTTCTAAGAATTTTTTTTTTTTTTTTTTTTTTTTTTTTGCCGGGGACTGAACCCAGGGGCATTCTACCTCCGAGCTATACCCCCACTCCTATTTTTTATTCTTTATTTTGAAACGGGGTCTCACTAAGTTGCAGTGGGCCTCACTAAGTGGCTGAGTCTGTCCACGAATCCGTATCCTCCGATCTCAACCTCCCAGTACTGGGATTACAAGCGTGCGCCACCATGCCCGGCTTTTTTCTAAGAATTTAGGGTAGAACTTCATTTGACTACTTTTTTTTTTTTGCGGTACTGGGGATTGAACTCAGGGGCATTCTACCTCCGAGCTATACCCCCAGCCCTATTTTTTATTCTTTATTTTGAAACCGAGTCTCACTAAGTTGCCGAGTACCTCACTAGGTTGCTGAGGCTGGCCGCGAACCCAGATCCTCTGGTCTCAGCCTCCCGAATGCTGGGATTACAAGCGTGCGCCACCACACCTGGCTTGCCATTATGTTTTTAAGAGAAAAATATAACTTCTCTACCATGTAACAGAATTACTCAGCCTCAGCACTATTGACATACTTTAGGTACTTCTTTGGCTGGGGCTAGCCTGTGCATTTTAGGATATGTAACAGTATCCCTGTTCTCTGTCCACTAGATGTCCATAGCATCTGGTGATGTCCACCATCACCATTATCTCCTCTGCGGTTTGATCATCAAAATTATCTCCAGGGCTGGGATGTGGCTTAGTGGTAGATTGCATATTTAGTATGCTGGAGGCCGAGGGTTCAGTCCCCAACACACACACACACACACACACACACACACACACACACACACGCACAGCCAAATGTCACCTGGGAGTGAAATCTCTCCCAACTGAAAATAACTGCCTCAGAGCAACAGAAGTGTGTAAGTCAACTTTAATAGTTTCTTTTTTCCTGAAATTGGGTTAGAATATCTTATAAGATTTTTTTGTTGAGAATACAATGAAGAGTACATGCAATGAGTACTTCTTAAAATTCCTAATTTGGTCAGCCTTTTTATTTCTACCTAATGTTCCTTATCCCAGTTTGCAGTCCTTGCTTGGCAATGTGATCTATAATATGATCTATTCATAGTTTGTGTGAATATATAATGTATTAAGATTCAAGAATAAGAATTAAAGAACAGCAAACATGGTAGTGAGTAGGTGGTTTATTGAGTTAAAACATTTGACCTTTTGTAGTTTGTGACTTATTTACTTGTAAGTGTGCTTTTAAGTTGATAAATAACTTCACATTGATTCACTCCTTGGTTTTAAAATTAAATTTTATTATATTTATTCTTCTACTTCACAATATAGCCAGCAGCCAGCTTCGGGTGTAGCCTATTCTCATCCAACCACAGTTGCTAGCTACACTGTCCATCAGGCCCCAGTAGCTGCTCACACAGTTACTGCTGCCTATGCACCAGCAGCCGCCACAGTTGCAGTTGCCAGGCCTGCTCCAGTAGCTGTTGCAGCTGCTGCAACAGCTGCTGCATATGGAGGCTACCCCACTGCACATACAGCAACTGACTATGGTTATACCCAGAGGCAACAAGAAGCACCACCACCGCCACCCCCAGCTACTACACAAAACTACCAGGTAAGAAAATTACTGGCCTTAATAGCTTTAGCATTAAAGTTTAGTGGGCTATATATAGAACATGCTTTGGGGGGATGGGGGTACTGGGGATTGAAATCAGGGGCATTCTGTCTCTGAGCTTCACCCCTAGCCCTTTTTATTGTTTTGAAATAGGCTCTCACTAGGTTGCTGAGAGTCTCACCTACCTGAGGCTGTCCCCAAACCTATTATTCTCTCGTCTCAGCCTCCCAAGTACTGGAGAGTGTAGGTTTACACCACAATGCCAGACAGCTTTCTTGGGGAGAAAAAAATTAAAAGAAAGCTAGGGTAGTCACAAAATTTAATAACACACAGGCGGCTTTTTGTTTGCTTGCTTTGTTGTTTTGTTTTGTGATTGTTTCTGTTTGTTGATGCTGGAGATCAAACCCACGACCTGACATTTGCTAAGCATGTGTTGTACCACCGAGCTACATCTCCACAGATTTTTTTTTTTTTTTTTTTCCTAATGTGGTAGAATCCTTTTTGCATGTGTGTGTGGTGGGGGGTACTGGTGATTGAACCCAGGGGCATTCTACCCCCAAGCTACACTTTGAGCCTTTTTTTTTTTTTTTTTGCAGTGCTGGGGATTGAACTCAGGGGCATTCTACCTCCGGGCTATACCCCCAGCCCTATTTTTTATTCTTTATTTTGAAACAGGATCTCCCTCAGTTGCGGAGGACCTCACTAAGTAGCTGAGGCTAGCCGTGAACCTGGATCCTCCGTTCTCAGCCTCCTAAATGCTGGGATTACAAGCATGCGCCACCACGCCCAGCTTGCCGTTTTTATTTTTATTTATTTATTTATTTTGCAGTACTAGGGATTGAACCCAGGGGCATTCTACCTCTGAGCCACACCCCCAGTCCTATTTTTTACTCTTTATTTTGAAACAGATCTCACTAAGTTGCGGAGGGCCTCACTAAGTAGCTGAGGCTAGTTGTGGACCCGGATCCTCCAGTCTCAGCCTCCCAAGTACTGGGATTACAAGCGTGCGCCCCCACGCCCGGCTATTTTTTTTTTTTGAGATGGGATCTTACTAAGTTCCTAAAGCTGGCCTTGAACTTCTGGTCCTCTTTTCTCAGCCTCCCAAGTACTGAGATTAAAGGTGTTATGCCACTGCACCTGGCTTGTAATATCCATCTTTTAGTCACAATTGACATGAATTATTTTGGGGGAAGGGGGTTGCTAGAGTTTGAACCCAGGGGCATTCTACCTTCTAGGCTCACCCCCAGCCCTATTTTATTTTTTATTTGGAAACGGTCCCAGTAAGTTGCTGAGGGCCTAAGTAGCTGAGGCTGTCTGCGAATCTGTGATCCTTCTGTCTCAGCCTTTTTACAAGTGTATTTGAATAAATGTTATTTTTCAGTATTTCAAAGGTCTGTTTGTAGAAGTTAAACATGCTGCTTGAAATGCTTTTGATTTTATTTGATAAAGTCAAATGAATTCTCTTTGTATTGAATTTGATTCTTTTATGTCAAGGTCTGGCATAAAGCTACATATTTGTTTTCTTTTATATTTTTATGTGGTAAGGATTTTTTCCTGTTACATACTTCATAGCAAGATTTCATTTCATTCCTTTTCTTTAGGACTCATACTCATATGTAAGATCCACCGCTCCTGCTGTAGCTTATGATAGTAAGCAGTACTACCAACAGCCAACAGCAACTGCTGCTGCTGTAGCTGCCGCGGCCCAGCCTCAGCCTTCTGTTGCTGAAACCTACTATCAGACAGGTGGGTTTTAATAACATTTACAGTTTCATTATAAACTATTGAAATATATGACTCAGAATATTTTTAATGAAGCTGAACTTTGGGTCCATCTAAAATCATTGTTTACACATTATCTTGAGAGGCAGGTTTTAGCCATGTCCTTTTACCACTGGAATGCCTTTGAGTCACAGAGAGGTTATGGAAGCAGTTCATAATCATGCCCTTTTCTCCTAGAATTATTCCATTTGTGGTTTTCAGCATATATAGTTCCCCTCCTGCTGAAATGAACTATATTAGGGAAGTTGTGTCATTAACTTGTGACTACATTCTCTGCTAGAAATGCCTAGAACATTTTATATTGCTGACCACCTTTGTAATGGTCCGTATATTTAATTCATCTTTCCCTGATCTATAATGACGGTTCTGTTATCAGCTACCAAGAATGTTAATAAATATGATATATGTAGACTTTCACATCAGGAATTATTTTGTATACAAAGAAGCCTGACTAAATGAAGATTTTAAGCAATTTTTTTTTTCATATAGCTTTTAACTGGGAACTTAAAGCTCTCTAAGGTCTCAAAGGTGGGCATCTGACTCCTTTACTTATTTTTGAAGGCCTTGAGAGTGTGAATAGAGCCTTAGATTAGGAAAGAGTAGAATTGTCTTCTAGCACTGGCCTTATTAGTAATGTGGTCAAGTGAATCTTTTGTTATGTTTTAAATCTTCATCTTTATTATCTTATCTGTGAATGAAATAGTTTACCCAGATCTCTGTAGGGTCCCTTCTAGTTCTACAATTTTATAAATCCCTTAGAAGTGGCTTAAAAATATTTTGAATTATTTTGAAATATGTGCTGTATTTTTTTCAGTACTAGGGATTGAACCCAGGGGCATTCTACCTCCAAGCTACATCCCTAGACCTATTTTTTTTATTCTTTATTTTGAAACAGGCCCTCACTAAGTAGCTGAGACTGGCCACAAACTTGTGATCCTCCTGTTTTAGCCTCCCAAGTACTGGGATTACAAGCATGTGCCACCATACCCGGTGAAAGTATTTTGAATTATAATGACTGGCTTTTTAATCTCTTCTCTATTATTTTGTGTATATAATTATAATGAACTTCCTAGTTAATTGCTAGGCTATGTTTGTTGTTCTGGTGCTGGGGATTGAATTCACTGCCCATTTCATTCACAAACTCATTAAGCTGCTGAGGCTGGCCTTGAACCTGTGATCCTCCTTTCTCAGCTTCCAAGTACTAGGATTATAGGCTATGTGGCTTTCCAGTCATTTAGCTCTTACTTAGTTTTAATGTTTACTTAGTAAAACATTATGAGGATGTCTGTTTTGTTGTATAAATTAAATTTCATAAATATATACAGATAAATATTATAAGGTATGCTTAAATGAGCATAGAGTGTGTTTGGTCATGTGGTACTTGGCCCTTTCTCAGAAATAACATTTGTATGCTTCAGTGATCATTGATACAGGGTCAGTTATTGATTTATTGACTGATAATAAGGCTCATGAGATTTTTTCAAATTTTGACATTTGTTTTGAATATGGTCAAAGGCAGCAGATAGTTTGAGACATTAGTGGTAGCCATGTAAGAATAGCTCCACACAAGCTGTTGACATCTGAAGAATTGAGTTGCCAGCACCTTGTGAGTTGGAGTTAGAGTTGCATTTATTATGGATACATTAGTAAAATACGATTCATGGTATATGAACAAATTCAGTAGAATTAAGCACTGAAATTTTTTCCTCTTACACCTATGAATCCTTCAACAAGTGTACAATTAATACCTGTTTATTGCAAGAAACACAAACAGCACTTTTTTTTTTTTTTTTTTGGCGATACTGGGGATTGAACCCAGGGACATTTTACCTCTGACCTATACCCCCAGCCCTGTTTTTTATTCTTTATTTTGAAACAGGGTCTCACTAAGTTGCGGAATGCCTCACTATGTTGCTGAGGCTGGTCGAGAACCCGAATCCTCTGGTCTCAGCCTCCCAAGTACTGGGATTATAAGGGTGAGCCACTGTGCCTGGCTCAAACAGCATATATTAAAATTGCAGAGGAGTAGGCACTGAGGTCTTTAGTGTGAATCAAAATATGTGCTGTAAGATTCTCTCTGGTCCCAGCATTAAGTCTGACTCTCAAGTAGAGAGTATTGATTAGTCCACCTGTGTGTTGTGACTTTATCTACCAATTATAAGTAGGACTACCACTCATATCAGTTGTAAATTTTGCTGAAATAACTTTTCTTTTGTGTGTGTATGTGGTACTGGGGATTGAACCCAGGGATATTCTGTTTCTGAGCTATACCTCTAGCACTATTTTATTTTTTATTTTTACTTTTATTTTTTGTGTTACAGGGGATTAAACCCAGGGACATTCTATCTCTGAGCTACATCCCCAGCCCTATTTTATTCTTTATTTTGAAACAAGTTTTCACTAAGTTGTAGAGGGCCTCATATATTGCTGAGGCTGGCTTCGAACCTGCAATCCTCCTATCTCAGCCTCCCAAGTACTGAGATTATAAGCGTGCACCACTATGCCCAGCTTATTTTTTATATTATTTTATTTTTTGTGGTTCTAGGGCTTGAACCCAGGGGCATTCTACCATTGAGCTCCACCCCCAGCCCTATTTTTATTCTTTATTTTTGAAACAAGGTCTCACCAAGTTGTGGAGGACCTCGCTAAGTCGCTGTGAGACTGGCTGAGAACCTGCAATCCTCCTGTCTCAGTCTCCCAAGTACTAAGATTACAGGTGTGTGCTGCCAGCATGCTGGGCTCAACTTTTTTTTTTTTTTTTTGCAGTACTGGGGATTGAACTCAGGGCCATTCTACCTCCAAGCTATATCCCCAGCCCTATTTTTTATTCTTTATTTTGAAACAGGGTCTCACTAAGTTGCGGAGGGCCTCACTAAGTAGCTGAGGCTGGTTGTGAACCCGGATCCTCTGGTCTCAGCCTCCCAAATGCTGGGAGTATTTACAAGTGTGCACCAGCATGCCTGGCTTATGGGCTCAACATTTTTTAGAAATATGAGGAAGCATTTGAGAAAAAGTAGTAAATTAATTTACATACTTTATTCATATTGGTAATAAGAATCTTACTCCATTTTGCAAAATAATTTGCTAGTACCTTTTTTTTTTTTTTTTTTTTTTTTTTTTTTTTTTTTTTTTTTTTTTTTTTTTTTTTTTTTTTTTTTTTTTTTTTTTTTTTTTTTTTTTTTTTTTTTTTTTTTTTTTTTTTTTTTTTTTTAGTTTTTAAGTATATTGTTACAGTAATTATGTTGACTCACTCTTCTCATTTTCTGATGTTTCTTTCTCACTTTAGCTCCCAAAGCAGGTTATAGCCAAGGTGCAACTCAGTATACTCAAGCCCAGCAAACTCGACAAGTGACAGCCATAAAGCCAGCCACACCAAGTCCAGCTACCACTACTTTCTCCATTTATCCTGTGTCCTCCACCGTACAGCCAGTAGCAGCTGCAGCTACTGTGGTGCCATCCTATACTCAGAGTGCTACTTATAGTACCACAGCAGTTACTTATTCTGGTAAGATTAATAAACTGTTTAAATGAGTAAACAAATTACAAAAGGACTTACTAGAAACTCTTGACTTTCTGTGGAATTATCTTATTCCTGATAATAGGAATTGGATTAATTAATGGGCATTAATATAAATATATGTGCATAATATGACAAAAGGACCACACTTTATTTTTTGTTTTTTTTGTTCAGTATAATATCTTAGGCACGGTGGCACACATCTGTAATCATCCCACTGCTTAGGAGGCTGAGACAGGAGAGTCACAGGTTCAAGGCCAGCTTCAGCAACTTAGTGGAATATTTTAGCAGAATATAAAGTGCTCTTTGGGAATTTGAAAGCTAGTCATGAGTCTGGTAGTTAGAGGAAGCAATACACAATGGTCTACAGAATCATTTCTTTTCTGGCTTTCCCAAATGAATTTGAAAACTCAGGGAATACCACAAATTGTTTATATTGTGTGGTTTGGCATCTGCTTGGTGGTATTGGGGGTTGAACCCAGGAGGGACATTCTACCTCCAAACTAACCACACCCCCCAGCCCTATTTTATTTATATATACATATACATATATACATATACATATATGTATATTTTATTTATTTTTTTTTTTTCTTTTCGTGGTACTGGGGATTGAACTCAGGGGCATTCTACCTCTGTGCTATACCCCTAGTCCTATTTTTTATTCTTTATTTTGAAACAGGGTCTCACTAAGTTATGGAGGACCTCACTAAGTAGCTGAGGCTGGCCTTGAACTTGTGATCCTCCGGCCTCAGCCTCCCAAGTACTGGGGTTACAAGCATGGGCCACCATACCCAGCTGAGCTGTTTCTTCATATGTGTGATCAGGAATAAATAATCTTGAAAATATTGGGTATCCTTTTATAAGCATCTATAGGCGGATAGTTATGTAACAAACCTGTTGGAGGGACAGAGTAGCTTTATTTTCCTTAAATTATTAATAGATTTTTCCCTAGAGAAATAGGATCGTTAAAACCATAACTCTGTCCACTACTCTTGCTAATTTCTAACTGTGGTAGTTCACAATGTTCAGTGATTAAAAATCACACATTGCCATTTTGTATACGCTTGGTTCTGTACTGCTATATGGTTTGTTGCTGTTTTGCTTTTTATTTACTTGTCTTGTGGTATACCTAGGTAGTCTCAGTTATCTCTTGATACTTTGTTCTAGCTTGCATATTAGAAGCCTAGCTATTAAAATTTTAAGAATGCTTTTTTTTCAGAGGTTGCTTATCTCTCACTCTAGGATGCTAGAATACAGTGATGAACTAGGCAGGCAAGTGGTGTTTGGGAACAACATTTCATTATGTCTGGAATACAGGACATGTGAGGTAGATGTCAGTGAGTGAAAAGCCTTATAAACTGCTATGGTAGGTATATGTAGGCAAAAGAGGTGTCAAAAAGATCTTAGAGGGAGCAGTGGAACTGGGCATAGTGGCACACACCTGTAATCCCAATGCTTTGGAAGGCTGAGACAGAAGGTACAATGGGAGATTGCAAGTTAACTGTGATAAAACACATGGAAACGAATTGAAATGTAGAATCATTGTGAGAACTCTGGCCAAGCTAGTGAACAATGAGGACCTGATTAAAGGGGGTTAAGGTTCTTAGAGGGCTGAGTCAGGAAGATCGCGGGTTCAGGGCCAGCCTCAACAATTTAGCAAGATCCCCTGTTTCAAAATACAAACATAAATAAAGGGCTGGGGGTGTAGCTCAGATGTAGAATACCTCTGAATTCAATCCAGGTATACTGGGGAGGAAAAAAGAACCTTAAAATTAGAGATTTAGAACAGGGCATTGTGGCATGCATGCCTGTAATCTCAGGACTTTGGAGGCTGATACAGGAGGATCACAGGTTGGAGGATGGCCTCAGAACTTAGCAAGGCCCGTTTCAAAACAAAAGTAGAGCTGAGCCAGGTGTGGTGCATGTGGTGGCACCTCAGCATCTTAGCAAGGCCCTCCGCTACTTAGACTGTTTCCAAATAAGAAATAAAATCAGGCTAGGGGTGTAGCTCAGAGGTAGAATGCCCCTGGGCTTAATCTCCAGTGCCACACACACATACACAGCCCATCTGAGGATGTAGTTCAGAGGTAGAATGTCCCTGGGTTCAACCTCAGTGCCCCCCTGCCCCCCCCAAAAAAAGACAAAGCCAGGTGTTGTGGTGCACACTTGTGATCTCAGTATGAGAGAGTCAGACAGGATTACAGGTTCAAGATCAGTGCACAGTAACTTAGTGAGACCCTGTTTGAAAATAAAATAGGGTTGAGAGTGTAACTTAGAAATAGAACTCTCTTGGGTTCAGTTAAAAAAAAAAAGTTATTTTGATTGACATGTAGTAATTGTACTATATTACAGTATACTAAATGTTGTATTTATGGAATTTGGTGAGACATTTCAATATAAAAATTTTATCAGATTAGGACATCCGCCACAAACATTTATCATTTCTTTGTGTTAGGAATATTAAAATTTCTCTCTACTAGCCAATTAATTGTTGCCAACTATAGTGATCATACTGTGCTATATAGAACATTAGAAGGCATTCTTATCACGCTGCATACCCTACCCTACCTATTACCATCCTCTCACCAGCCCTTTGCCCCCCATAACCTTCTGAGGCTCTGGTAACCACTAATGTCTATTTCTTTGAGATCAACTTTTTAACTTCCTCATATAAGTGAGAACTTATTTCCCTTAACATAATGTCCTCTAGTTCCGTGGACATCAAAGGAGAGAATCCTACCCTTTATTGTTTATATATACATTTTCTTTATCAATTCATCAGTTGATGGACACCTAGGTTATTTCTTTATATTTATTGTGAATAGTGCTACAGTAATAGGCAAGTATAAATGCCTCTTCAACACTGAAATATTTATTCCTTTGGATACATATCCAGTAGTGGGATTGCTGTATTATATGCTAATTTTATTTCTAGCTATTTGAGGGTTCTCCACGCTGTTTTCTGTATTCGCTATATTAATTTACATCCCACCGACAGTTCCTAAGAGTTCATTTACCCTACGTCCTTACCTACATTTGTTAGCAGCCATTCTAACTGGGTAAGGTGCTGTCTCATTATAGTTTTAGTTCCATTTTTCTGATGATTAGGGATATTGGGGATTTTCTTGTTTGTTGGCCACTTATATATCTTCTTTTGGGAAATGTCTATTAAGGCCATTCCCTACTCCACCTCTAAATACTGGTGATTGAACCTTGTGACTTGCCAATGCTAACCACACATATACCACTGTGTTCTACCTCTGCCCTTATTTTTGTTTTGTTTGTTTGGGGGACTGGGGATTGAGCTTGGGGCCATTCTACCTTTGAGCTAGACCCCCAGCCCTATTTCATTTTGAAACAGTGTCTCACTAATTTGCTGAGACTGGCCTTGAATCTGTGTTCCTCCTATCTCAGCCTCCCAAGTACCAGGATTATAAGCATATACTTCAAGCCTATCTTTTTATTTTTTATTTTTCCTTTCTTGTGGTACTAGGGATTGAACTCAGGGGCATTCTACCTCTGAGCTACACCTCAGCCATTTTTTTATTTTTTTGTTTTGAAATAGGATCTTGCTAAGTTGCTGAGGCTTGCCTCAAACTTGTGATTCTCTTGTCTAAGCCTCCCAAGTACTGGGATTACAGGCATACTTCACCACACCTGGCTTTGGATTGTACATTTTATTTTATTTTTTTATTTTTTATTTTATTTTTTTTGCGGTATTGGGGATTGAACTCAGAGGCATTCTACCTCCCTATTTTTTATTCTTTATTTTGAAACCGAGTCTCACTAAGTTGCGGAGTGCCTCACTAGGTAGCTGAGGCTGGCCGCGAACCCGGATCCTCCAGTCTCAGCCTCCCGAATGCTGGGATTACAAGCGTGCGCCACCACGCCCGGCTTGGATTGTACATTTTTTTTTTTTTTTTTTTTTTTTCGGTACTGGGGACTGAACTCAGGGGCGTTCTACCTCCGAGCTATACCCCCAGCCCTATTTTTTATTCTTTATTTTGAAACCGAGTCTCACTAAGTTGCGGAGGGCCTTACTAGGTAGCTGAGGCTGGCCGCGAACCCGGATCCTCCAGTCTCAACCTCCCGAATGCTGGGATTACAAGCGTGCGCCACCACGCCTGGCTTGGATTGTACATTTTAAAAAGAATATGATAAGGCATGTGCCACCATGCCTGACTAATGCTACATTC
>PVLC010035157.1:0-16497 GCA_004027655.1 Graphiurus murinus | reverse complement strand
GGTGGCGCACGCTTGTAATCCCAGCATTCGGGAGGCTGAGACCGGAGGATCTGGGTTCGAGGCCAGCCTCAGCTACCTAGTGAGGCACTCCACAACTTAGCGAGACCCGGTTTCAAAATAAAGAATAAAAAATAGGGCTGGGGGTGTAGCTCAGAGGTAGAATGCCCCTGAGTTCAATCCCCAGTACCGCAAAAAAAAATATATATATATACTGAAGTTATTATAAACATGCTAAAACCCTGTCAAAATACTGTGGTTTGTGGCATCAGTTTAGAAGTATGTGATGGAAAAGTAGAGTTTAAACAGAATTGGAAAGGTTACAATTTGGGGGAAAAAGACATATGGTAACACAATGACATACTCAAAAGTTTAGAGACAGGGAGATAAAATAATAAAGGATGAAGACCTGTGAAAGTCAGAATTATGGCAGGACTTGGTGGCACACACCTATAATTCCAATACCTGGGAGGCTGAGACAGGAGGATCACAGGCTCAAGGATAGAGGATAGCCTTAATAACATAGCGAGATTCTCAGTGGCATAGAGTGATCTCAAAACAAAAGGACAAAAAGAAATATGGGTGTAGCTCAGAGGGAGAATGTCCCTGGTTTCAATCCCAGTACCTAGAAAAAAACAATAATGGCAACAACAACAATAACAAAAAAAATAGAATTATAATGTTTTTAGGACTTCATGTGACTTTTCTATAATATTTATTACTCTTCACCATTATTCCTACAACTACCAGATGGCTATTTTATGTTTCATATACCTAAAATGGTTCAACATTAATAAGTGACTCAAGGACAGGATAAATCAAGATGAAATCTCAAAATGAAAGTATTTGGTATGAATAAATATTTTATATTAACAAATATTAACTTTAAATACCCAAAGAGCTAAAAAAAAAATATGCAGTAGTTCTTTCCAGACAAATGGCATCAAGGAGAGAGAAAACATAGGCTTATATCATGTACTCTGAGATGCTATCAGGGACCTTCAACTCAAAAGATATAATCCAACTCTCACAATCTGTCTAAAATAGTCACTCTTGGATTAAGCCATTTAAAGTTCTGGAGAGAGAATGGGGGAGGAAGGTAGGAAAATAGAAAGGAGGATTGAAGAAGGCAACAGTTCAAATATTGCTATGCCCATACATGAAAGTATCACTACCAATCTCACTAACACGTAAAAGAAGAGAGGAGAGGGGAGTGGCAAGAGATGTAAAAGGAAATACACTAAGTACTGTGGACATGCATGTGGATTATCATTTTGAACCTCACTGTGATTACAATTACAATGCACCAGTAAAAGTATAAAAAAAAAAGTTTTGGTTAAAATCCAAATATCTTATTTGTTAATGGAGAGATTAAAAAAAAAATGTGATCTCAGTTTTACGAAGAGTTGGTTCCACTTCTGCACTTCAGCAATGAAACATCAAGCTCTGGGGTAAGGCATTTAAGATTATTCTACAAGTTCCTGAAATTTATTTCATTAAAGTGAATGAAGACTGCTAATTTGAAATGGTTCACAAAACTGAAATTTAAAAAAAGTTTATGCAAGTCTTAAAAATACTTACATTTTTTGCAGGCACAAAACATACATTTTGCTTAATTTAGGTCCCCCTGATGATGGAAACAAAGAAATTGTATTCCATGCCTGGGTTTCAATTTTTGACAATTATTTTACTATCATATTTTAAAAGCATGGTTGTATTTGGTCTTCCTTCAATTATAATATATATGCCATCAAATATTCCAATATTGGGCATTTGAACAAATGAGATTACAGAAATACTATGACTTTCATAAGGAATAAATTGAACTGGTTTGGGCTTTGGAAGATAAAGGGATAATTAGCATTTTAATATGTCAAGCATATTTCTCTTTTGTCTAGCATGTTCCAGAATTTTTGAGAGTATTAAATATCAATGCATTATATTTATGTTTACTATGTCAGGATAAGAAAAATAAGGTGAATATCTTGACAAACTATATGTCCACTTATATATGGGAAGTGCACAATTAACTTTCACTTTCTGTTTCTCAATAATAGTTCCAAGAAATATAAGAATCTGAGATTTTTCAATTTTTATTTACCTGTTTGTCTATTTAGTAAGAAAACAGGTATGAGAGCCTATATACAAAGATGTATGTTCAAGTTAATAAGGCCAAGTTCCTGATTTCAGAGTTCTCGATCTCAGGAGAGAGAAAGAAGCATAGGTCACTTAGGAAAATCCCAAGTGGTCAGGCCTAACCTAGCAGCATGAGCAAAACATTGTTTAGAACAGAGTGGGGAACCATCAGTTCTAGCAGAGAACTGGAGAAGGCTTTCTAGAATTGAAGAGGTTATATCTAAGGCTTGAAACATAGTACAAGTTTACCAGACAGAGTATATGAAGGAAGATAAATAATGATGAGAAAATTCCAGGCAAAATAATACGCACAAGACATGGAACTCAAAAAGGACATGTGTTCCAGGAATATCAAGTTCTCTCAACTCTTTATGAGCAGGGTATTTTTTGGCAAGTTACTTAGTCACTCTGTGCCTTGGTTTTCTTATCCCTAAAACGGAAAGGAGATTGTATGTACATTGCAGGGCTGTTTTAATGACTAAGTAAGAAATTGTATTAATATGTAAAGTACCTGGAGCATTGTTGTGCATGGGAAAGGCACTGGGGGAGGTTAAGGCATGGTGTGTGTATGAGAAACAGGGAGACTGGATATAAAAGGCCTCTGAGGTGGGACACTTTGTAAGAAGCTTTGCATGCCATGCTAGGAAGGTCATTCTGTATCCTGTAGGCAACAGGGATTTTGAGCAGGCATGTTATTTCATT
Organism: Graphiurus murinus; assembly: GCA_004027655.1. NCBI lineage: Eukaryota > Metazoa > Chordata > Mammalia > Rodentia > Gliridae > Graphiurus > Graphiurus murinus. The sequence continues at coordinate 13,662 of PVLC010035157.1, read as the reverse complement.
TTTAGAAACACAGTTTGGCAACAGATTGGAGGAAGGATTCATTTACATTTTACTCTCTCGCTGACCTCTAATAAAGGGCTTTATTGTACCTCAGTCCTCTACTGTGCTATTTAGAGCTGTTCTAAAATTTTAGACAATTGTTATTCACGTCAATTTTTTCCCCCCATCGAGTCAATTCGAACTTCATTTCTACTTGTGAATTATTAAGATATTGTTCAGTATTTCCTTAAGTCTGCTTTTATTCCAAACAGGTACCTTCTTCTAAAATACACATGCAAAAAGCATGTTTTTCTCTCCATAGAATAGTTAGATGACTTTTTCAGTTTTATCTATAGCATCTGGTTTGATGCAATGGAATTTGTTCTAAGCTACTGTTAAATAGTTGATAATGTGATTCCGCCACTTTACTCAGAGCCAGTACTGTGTGAAAGAATATCCACATATGCCTATAATTAGCATTCCAAGACATAAAATCAGTGCAATATCCCCAATTCACTCAGCTGTAACTTGCAACCTTCTTGCCTTTGCCATTTTGGGTGGTGACAAGGAAATGTTCAATAAACTAACCATAACAAATTCCATATGGCATACTACTGGATTTCAAGGCACTTTTACCATGGTTTTCCTTCACCAGTTATATTTTCTAAACTTTTCTTTTCCTGTCATCAGGATTTTTTGTGAGTTTTCTCTCTAAATTCCATATAGTACTCTTTAGTTACAAAGTTCTTACAGCAACCATGGCTTCTGCAAACCTGGGGAGACTCAAGACTGGAAAAGGAGAAAGTTCTATCTTGTCTTCTAAATATCTGGAAACTCATCATCTGGAAAAATATTTCATTAATTAAAAAAAAAGAGAAGGAGCCGGGCGTGGTTGGCACATGCTTGCAATCCCAGTACTTGGGAGGCTGAGAATGGAGGATCTGAGGTAGAATGCCTCTAGGTTCAATTCCTAGTGCCATAAAAAAAAAGAAGGATTTCTAGTCAGGTGTGGTGGCGCACACTTGTAATCCCAGCATTTGGGAGGCTGAGACCGGAGGATCTGGGTTCATGGCCAGCCTCAGCTACCTAGTGAGGCATTCTGCAACTTAGTGAGACCCTGTTTCAAAATAAAGAATAAAAAAATAGGGCTGAGGGTGTAGCTCTGAGGTAGAATGCCCGAGTTCAATCTTCAGTACCTCAAAAAAAAAAAAAAAAGGATTTCAACATTCTTTGGATTCTGACATAGGTTTCTATCTCCATGACTGTAACTTCTATCTGTATGTATTTTCCTACAAAAGTTGTATCAAAAGAACTGGTAGCATCAGGATATTTTGAACATTTTAATATGAGGTAAACTGAATAAGGCCAAGTTCAAAGGCTTTCACTATAGACAAGGTATGAGGTCTCAGGGATACCCATTCTATCATAAAATGTATTCTTCTATACCAAGAGGGAAAAAAGAAACTCCAAATACTAGTTACTAGTTTTTCTCTGGATTTCCTGCCCTCAAGAAAACCTAAGTACAGTTAATTCCTCCAACAAAAAGAGGCCACACAGATGGCTGGCAATGGCTTTACTTCCTGTTATGCATATCCATAGCTTCCTGTTATGCATATCCCCAAAGCCACCACCCTGCTTCCTTTCAGAAGTAAAAATCACAACTAACACTCTTGCAGCGCTTACTGATGTCAACCACAAAGTTCTAAAATTACATTAACTTGACAAAGTACATAAAATTATTATCATTCCCATTTTAAAGAGAAGGAAACTGAGGACCAGTGAGCTTGAGTGACTTTGAAAAGGTGTTAGTGGATTAAGTCATGGAGCTGAAATTCTATCCCAGGCACTATGGTTTAAAGGTCAGTGCTCATGAGCACGCTCTTCTTCCCAAGGACACATTTTATGGTTCAGGTGCACAATCATAGCTGGAGATCAAGTTCTGCAAGTTGTTTTCAGGACAAATTAGAGAGAGACACAGTCATATATGTTTCAAAGGGCAAAGAGAAATAAATGTAGGTATAAACTATATTTTCTTCTACATGCCTTTAACAGTTCATTAAAAGACAAATGCCATTCTCTCTGTGTGGTTAACTACTTCAAAGAGTGTGGGGAAATATGATGTTGGAAGTTACATCATCAAACATTTACTGAATGACTGCAAAGAAAAGACTTGACTCATGCCTATGCACCTTGGGATGGGTTAAGATTTGCTTTATGCTTTGAAACAAGTAAAAATAATGACTTATAAATGGTCAGGTGATGCTGAAAGTGATTATCAAGCTTACCAACTGAATGAAACAAGCAATAGGAGTATGAGATAGAGTGCATGCTTGAAGGAAATAGAGGTAATTCACCAGCAAGAAAGGTAATATAGGCACCAGGGACACCTAATAGGTATCTCTAAACATCTGATGGCCTCTCAGGTGAGTCAGAGAGTAGACTGACTCTGCGATGCTCTGCAGAATAGGCTCAGGTCCACGATGGGAGAAATAAAAGAAATAAATTATAAAAGTCCCAAATGATCAGACATCTGCACTTGGAATTAGATATCAGATGACAGTATTGTCAAGGTCTCTGTCTTAACTGCAAACCCCCAAATGCTATTATTCATCTCAGGATTTGTATATAGTAATATGTTTCAGAATCATGTTGAATAGAAATATCATAAACAAATAATTTAATTAGCTCTAAAAAAAATCTATTTAAGCTACACATATAGAGCTGAGCCAGATTTCAAAAAACTCTGTATCTAGAGACGGCAAAAGGTTTATAGTTGAGGTGGCAGATGGACTTAAATATGCAAAGTACCCTAGAGATAAAGAATTATAGGGCATTTGATCTGGAAGGAAATTTAGAAATAATTTATTCAATGTCATACTTTTGTTAGAGAGAAAATGTAGGCCCTGGGATAATACAGAGATATCCGCTAACCACATACTACTAATAAATGATAGATTTAATAAGAGAAATCCTTTTCTCCCTTTATATTTCAGCCCTTCTGTTCTGCCAGTAAATATTTGGTGTCCTGTTTTATAGGCATGAAATAATTCTTTTTTGATAATTCCTCTTTAATTGTTTTCTCTTTCATAGCTACTTCCAACTAAGTATGGAAGCGCCATGCGTCAAATTAGTTTTAGACCTAGGATAGTGAAATAGGATACAGTACTTGTCAAATATAAGTGCTGTAGGACCAGTTCTTCCTCCACTCCCATCCTCAATCAAGTTGCCCTTCTTGTTAGCTAGAAATAATCTTTTCTTCAATGTCAGGAGCATTCACCCAAATTTCTCAAGTCAAAACCCTAGGTCTCTCCTTTCCTTCCTCATAAGTACCATAGCTTGGGTCTCCTGCTTCCATATTGTAAAATGTATCTATCATTTTCCATACACACTGCCACCACTTTTTTTTTTAACCATAATCTTTTGCCTTGGTTTCTACAATATCCTCCTACCCAGTTGCTCTACTTTCAGATTTGCCCATTTACAATTCATGCTTGACACACAGCAAGAGGAATTTTTACACAGAGCAAGAGGAGTTTTTTGAAGCATAGATTAAATTTCAGCCTCCTGAAAAAGACTCTCAATAGCTTCCCATATCCCTCAGAACAAACTCAATAGCACTGCTGTTCTCAGTTCTGAAAGGTATGACACATTTAGAAATAGAGAGGAAATTAAGAGATTGTTTATCGTTCATGCAGAGTATCATTGGAGAATCTGTTTGATATTCTATCATAATAACTAAAGATGATGCTTCAGCTTATCTTTTTGCATGGTTTACTTGAATGCAAAGACTTGTGATTTTTACAGCCATGCAATTCTTTGGGAATTCAAATGCCTTCCTGATAGTCTCATCTGCCCCATATTGTATGCCTCTCCTAAACTTGAAATAGTTCTCAGATGCAACAACTAGTCATTAGTTGTGCTTATAATAAGTACACAATTTAATTTGCCTAGTAGTTTTATTTTAAATAATATTTAAAGAATTCTCAGTGATTTTTATAATTATTTGTTTACAGAAACTATAATTTGATCTTCCATCTGTTTTGAAGTTCACTTCTTTATCAATATAACTAAACATTTCATGTCAAGTTCTCAGGGAAATGTCATTCTAAGTGGGCTCTCTAGTCTTTTCATCTCGTAGCTAAGTTTCACAAACTGTAGCTGGTGTTTAAATTGATTATTTATCTAAAATTACCAGAAAATGCCAGAACAATCCAATTAGAAAAACTATACAACAAAATTCCATGGTGAGACAATTCAGATCTTTGTTCTTATACACTTGCAAAATTTACAAGGCTATTATAAACATTTACTATAATTGGTGACTTAAATAAAATATACTGATTGCGAAATATAAACAGAGATTAAGGAAATTATTTGGTGGATCTATGATAGTCCTAAAATTATTCATAGAATCTTCTGTATACACATTTACATTTTACAGAAAAAAAAGTTTAAAAAGAATTGTCAACAATCACAAAAAGTTCCATGACACGCCAAAAGTTCAATTTTACTAATATACTCCCTAATATGGATTAAGGTTCTTCATATTCTGTGCCTAGCTTACAGTCTTTTTTTAGACTCTCCCTATATAAAACTCAGTACTCCAGCCATGCTAATCTACTTAAAATTTCTTAATGCTCAAATGCCAGTGTCTTTAAGAAGCCTCCTCTAGCTTTCCCAGGGGAAGCCAGGCAAAATGCTTCTTTGATCCTCTCTGCCTATCCACTTGTTGCTTGTTCTACTTGCAACAGCCTTCTGGTTTCCTACCCTCACCTGCCAGCCAACTCCTATTCTTCCTTCATGATCTAGCCTGCCACTCCTCCAGGAAGCCTTTCCTGACATGTTGGATCATGTAGAAAGAGTAGCAGCTGGCCAGCAGGTGACCCCTCTCTATGTTCTCACACGATCCAGAGCATAACTCTTCTACTAGTGAAGCAATGCAGCATTATCAGTGTCTGCTGACTTCTGTGCCTCTCAAGATGTAAGCCCATCTTTGTATCTCTAAGTGCCCATCACAGTTCCTGATACTGGGAAATCATTTACTGAGTTAATAAAAGAAAAAAGAATATTGCCTCAACCATAGGATTTTTTTTTTTAAGCCCTAGATTCCTAAGTTCTGGACCCATACTAGTTATGTCAGCTTATAGTCAATGTACACAGAAAATGTTCCCAAAATTAAACTTGTTGACCCACATTACACCTCTCTCTAGTCCTGCTACTAAGTAAATAGGTACATGACATGGGATATTTTAAATTGACTTAAAAAATAATGAATCTGTGAGAAGTCTTCCTAGTCTACCTATCATTTATAAAGGAAAACATCTTCTAAAGTTTAAGGGACCCAACCAAGCACTTGCCAAATGAAAAATGTTTTGTCTGAGTTCCAGGAAGAGAAAACATCTACTTCCTAGTATTCAGTTAGAAAATTATTTTTATTGGGATTTTCAATACGGAATGTTTGAATATTTGCTTTTAGTAAATATTAAATTGTATCATTTATTATTTTCAAAGAATCTCAACACCTACTACCTATTATTCAGCTAGAAAAATATTTTATTAGGATTTTCAACATTGAATGCTTGTATGTCAAACATTGGCTTTTAGAAAGTATTAAATTGTATCTTTATTATTTTCAGAGAATCTCAAATATTCCTGATTAGTAAGAGAATATGGACCATGGCTGTGCACATGCAGGGTTTCCATTCCTCCTGCTTCATCTGTAATGTGTTTAAATTTTAGCTGCTGAAATTTAAGTCAAATAGATTTATATACAGAATGTTAATTATACATGCACAAACACACCCTATACTCCATGATATACTGTCAGAATGAGTGATGTAGTGTCTTGTAAAATAGTGCTTTCTCTTTCCAAAAAGTATTGAAAAAAATACTCGAGAAGATAAACATAATGATAATTGAATGATAGATTAATAATTATGTGCTAGACAAGGATGCAGAACTGCCATGTGATGCTGAATGGAGAACAGAAATGCATTTGCCAAAACTCATAGGATAAGACTGCCCCCTAGAGGTCAACTCGTTGCATGGTGTGAAAAAATAACCAAGTAAACTATGACTAAAATGTGTAAGCCTATATGTTAGAACTGGTGTTCCTAAAGAGAATTAAGTAAATATCCTTATGATAGTTTATCTTCTGATAAATTTATGGTACCTTTCTTTTCCAGCCAAGGTAACAATAAGGAAGATATTTTTTAGGAATTCTGATAGGAAAAAATATGCAAATTGGAAAAAATATTTAAAGAGTCTTGTAAATCTAAATGAATTAAGTATTTAGAACTGAGGCTTAGAATTGTGATTCATCAATCAAACACGCATTCAACACTAGTTATTTGTATCTATGAAGGTCCAACATAAACTCCAATAAAATAATATTTTAAAATATGCAGTTTCTATTTTTGATTAGAAGACAAACAGGTGCCAATCATGCTTACCTGTAACAGCCAAAATAGGTTTCTCAAAGCAACTTAAAGTTCCTCTTTCTGCTACACTGAATAGATATACCAGATAATGATGAAAGGACTTGAGGTCCCCAATTGTTATTGTTACATCGAGTTTGTCAACAAGCACCTCTTCTGACTTATTGTTTTCAACATCCAAGACAGTTATAAGATAATGGTGAAAAGATGCAGAATCTGGAGGATCCCAGTGTAAAAATATTTCTGTTGGAGTCACATGAGTAACTCTAAAATTTTGGGGTGATAATGGGCCTGGAAGTTTAAAAACATCAAAAATACATTGTATTAGGGATAAGATTTGACAGAATAATCCTTCACTTCTCAGTACTTTCATGAATTCTACAGGAAATAAAAAATGGATTTGAGTTCTGGTTCTTCCCCTTTCTAGTCCCACATACTCAGAAAATTGCTCATCCTGTGTGATTCTCAGTATTCTTGACTGTCAAATGGGAATTGAAGGAATTGTATGAAGATTAAATAAGATAAGGTATGTAAAGCATTTGGCAAAGTGTTTGGCACATACTAATGTTTGACAATTATTTTATTGTCTTTACACCAACATGGCATTGATTTCATTCAATGGTCATATGTTATACAAGACTTTACCTCCTCTGCCTGCATCAGACTGGAGGACAAGGATGTCCTACTATTCCTCTTCATTCCCATGATCACTGGACTTAGGTACTGATTTTCTTACGGAAATACTTTCCTACTCCAAATCTTTCATCCAGTGCCAGTGATTTTCCTCATTAATGTGGCTAGATCACTTCTCTTAAAACAGTACTTTACACATATCAGCTTCAAAAATGTTCCCTCCTCCAACATACATGTGCACACACATTCTTCTTGCTCCTTCCTTAAGAGCAACAGGCTATAAGTTAAAACAAGACCATCTGGGTTTTTGTGTGGTTTTGCTACTTATCAAAGTATGTGACCCAAGCAGTTTACTTAATCTTCCTGAAGCTCCGTTTTCTCATTTTTATAGCTCCTTCTAGGGTTGAAGCAAAGACAGAATGAGGGAATATGTTCAAAGTGGTTTGTAAAATATAAATAAGTGTTAGAAATTATAGTCTTAATGGATTTCTGTGGCTCCTAAGGTCAATTGTGACCACCCAAGATACTCCAGCACTCCCTTCCCCTCAAATTGACTTTATTCTCATACCCAAGGACATCCCCTTCTTCTGCACTATTCCTCCACAATTCCTGTCTATACATTTTTGCTCACAACAGGATTTACTTCATCCAGGTTTGAGTAGAAGCCTCTCCTTTCCAGGAGTCTTCCTGTCACTGGCTGTGTGAATTCTAGTAAGAATTTATTAAATGTGCAATTGGTTGGACACTATAATTTGCTAAGTAAATCTATTGGCTTTCAATTTTATTTCTTATGAATTATCTCCATTATGAGCCTCTTAAAGACAGGATGCATGTCTGTTCATTTTCTGTTCTTAACACATATCAGAAATTCAGTTTCACAAAAAATTTACCGATTGCCTACTATGAACTAAGCAGCACTCTAGCAGGTGATATCAAAAAGTTACAACATTGTTTTTCGTCCTTATGGGGTTTGGGTCAATAGAAAAGCCAAACACATAAAGAGACTCATTGTTATTTCAAATTATTAAAGATATAGTTAAACCCAGGTTATTGTGAGAAAATACCAAACACAGAGGAAATATCTACCAATGAGAATATTAAATATTTGAAAATGTGTACTTTCAAATGCCTTGTAACTTACGTGTTTCTAAAGTGAATAGTGGACTTAGAGTAGTTTTTGCATCCCATTCATTCATTGCAAAAAATAAAAATCTGTAAATATGGCCAGGAGACAGCTGGGCAATTGCTTTTTCTGTAGCATTTGGATGAATGCTTTCTAACTGTTGCTGTTCTGTATAACCTAAATAATACTTAATGATTATCTTATATCCTAGCTTCAGCCACTTATTCATGCTACTCCAAGCATTCAAATTATTCCAACTAAATACAACTTCAGTTGTCCCAACATTCTTTACATGAAACAAGAAGCTTTCTTGCAGAGGTGCTAAAAAAAATAAAAGAGAATTTTAGTCAGAAAGTATAATCCCATAATAAAAATGAGAAATAATGATCTAAAATAATAAGATGTACAAATATAAGAAAGAATATTCAGAAAAATAATTACATTCATATTCACAAATATATGGCAAGGGAACATAACAGAAGAATCTTGTAAAGAAATAGTTTGATCCTGTTGCACTTTGCTGTAAAATGTAGCAATCTGTTTCCTCCTCAGGAAGCAGTAGGAAAGAAAAAATTTCATTTTTCTTAAGGCCAAAAGATGATCCATCTGTCCATGTAAGATGACCTTCTTTCTGCAATAAGAGGCACAAATTAAGCCAACTAAAACAACAAATGTCATATCTCTTATCATTGCATTTCAAAATGCATGTTTGAAGGTTTTCATTAGTCACCTGCATCATATTTCCTAAGATTTTAATTCATTAAATAGTTTACTATTTTTATGTAGATTTTGTTCATGGTAAAGGGGAGCAAGAGAGAATTCAGTTTTCTTCACTCACTGACAATATGTTTTCAGGGAAATTGCTGGCTCTCATGCTGAGCCTCTACTTTTTCACTTATAAAATGAGTATAATAGCAGAACCCACATCTTAAGGTTCTTGTGAAGATTTAAGAATTAGTTCAGAGGACTCCACACAATGCCAGGCATAGAGAAATTACTCACTGAATGTTAGTAAAGTCAACTCATCGAATAGTAATGTCCAATCATTGAAAAAATCACATGCATCAGGAGAGGTTATTCATACCCTTCAGCTAAAGGGTGTTCCCAATGAATACCACTAACCCAAATTCTCACAGGAATAATGCTTCTCTAGATAGGCTTGTGACTATTCTCCTTGAAAGGGATAGTAGAGGAAAGCTGTTCTTTGACAAAATACATATGAATTCTAATCTTATTTCTACCACAAACTGACTATGTATTCTTAGGCAACTGCTAGTGTGTTAGAAAATAAATTTTTTCAACTGTACAACAGAGATAATTATGAACATTTTGCATGGCTGTAACAAGCTTAGAGAAGGATATTGACATTATATGCACCCAGGACATAATAGCTCCTGAAACAACACACAGTTCTTAAAAGATAATAAGTGCTATGAAAACAATATAGAGGCTACCTCTATATTGTGATTATCATGCTATTCTCAGCTTCAAGCACAGCATCCACTCAGTTGAGTGTATGAGTAATAAAGAGATTTTCTCCCTCCAGAAAGTATAAAGATTTTAAAAACAATGCATTCCTATTGTACCTAACATAATGGAGGAACAGCATCTCCTTAAAGTATGCTATATTGCATATATGGTGCTATAGTTTTGAAAGCAAAAAGAGGCTCACAGGCAGTATGTTCAAGTGGTTAGGGGATGAGCACTGGTCGGACATGGCCTGGCATGACTGTTAGCTATCTGACCTATAATCTTTCTGGAATGCATTTTTCTTTCCTATAAAATGGGAGTAATAATAGTGTCTACCACGTAAGTTGTGAGAACTAAATTAGGTTACCTAAGTAACCCCCCACGAAGTAGAAGAGAAAAACTATTAATCTTTCATTCATTAAGTTCCTCCTGAGTATCAGGCCCTAGCTGGAAGCTAGAAATGAAAAATAAATAAGACACGGTGTTTAGCCTTGAAGTCCTTGTAGAAACACACATTTATTCAGCATAGATTTAAAGGCTGATTACTTTCCCAATCTACCATGGAGACTGTGTCCCAGCAGATGACTTTGATGTCATCCTCAAGATACCAACTTATTATGGAGGTCATAGCGTACAGTGGTTAAAATCAGACTCGTGTGTGTGTGTGTGTGTGTGTGTGTGTGTGTGTGTGTGTGTGTATGAGCAAGTTAATTCCCTTCTATCCCAATTTTTTTCATATATCACACAAGTGGAGCACATAGAATGGTACCTAGCATTTAGGAAGCGCTATAAAACCAGCTATTATTATAAAGGAATGTTTATAGTTACTTTCATATTTCATTTACTTCCCAAATTATTTTAACATATCTTAAAAGCAGAGACTATATCTTAGATATCTTTGAATAATTTATTGCAACCACAGATATGCCTTGTAAGTCCCACTTTGGCTATTATGTTAATATGCCCTATTGAAATAGCACATTATAATTTAGTTTATAACAAGCATGTTAATGGTAGGAAACAACTATATATGCATTAACTGAACTACTTTGTAAGTATAGGTGGGGGTGGGGCAGGTGGTCTACAATATCTGGATGTCTGAGATGAAGAGTAGTTTGAGAAATCTTTATTAGAACTTCATTCATTGCCTATTAAAAGATAAAGAAAGTTCAAAAAAATGATAAAAAACCCTCCCATTAGAGATTGCCCCGTTCTTCCCTAGTTTATGCAAAGCTCTACAGAAAAATTGGCATCACATTGATAGGATTTGCCTTGGGTCCCTACAGATAAGGACATCTCATGGCGAAAAGACTTATCATTGAGTGCCAGGAAATAAATGTAAAAGAATATCAAGAATAAAACACAGACCAGACTAAGATGATTATGTTAAGTCTTGGATTTTTGTACAAAATGCTGACCAAAGTAAAATTTCATGAGACACTCCACAGTCTTTGGATGTTGAAGGACCTACAGGAAATGCCAGAGTGTTAATCAGAAAAACTAGATTCAGCCGGGCGTGGTGGCGCACGCTTGTAATCCCAGCATTTGGGAGGCTGAGACCAGAGGATCCGGGTTCGCGGCCAGTCTCAGCTACCTAGTGAGGCACTCCGCAACTTAGTGAGACCCTGTTTCCAAAAAAAGAATAAAAAATAGGGCTGGGGGTATAGCTCGGAGGTAGAATGCCCCAGAGTTCAATCTCCAGTACCGCAAAAAAAAAAAAAAAAGAAAAGAAAAAGAAAAACTAGATTCAGGCCTGGAACTCATAAGAGGGAAGTGGGCTAGGAGAAGATTGGAGAAGTTTGAGTTTAGGTAGTAAATTAAGTAAAGAAATGGATGAGCTCACCCAAGTGAATTTAGAACAGGTCTGGAAAAGACAAAAATGAAATCAAAATTAGGTATAGAATCAGAGGCCTACAAGAGGTTGGAGTTCCTATAAAGAGAAACAGTGTCTAGCTAATAAGTATTCAATAAATATCTATTGAGTTAATGAAGTAAGGAATAAATGCATAAAGTGAATAAGCATAAAATTTTGCTTATCACAATATACATATTTCTTTTTGTTTACTAACCTTAATATCATTAAGACCAGTCCATACTATTATTTGATTCTTTGACCTGAGATGTGAAAATATAAAATTTTTTTCCTCTTCATTTTTTATATCCACAAGGTGTGCAGAACTTAAAGATAACTTACAATGTTGCTGGGCTACCTTCCATGGTTTACTCTCATTGCTAATTCTATAGCAGTTATTTTTTAATGCTACCCATCCTTTTGAACATGAACCTAGCAAAAGAAAAATATTGTAAGAGGAACTCAATAATACAACATATCATAATGACTCCTCTTAACAAGATAGAAGTTTAAACATAAAAACCTCATAATATTAAATGTGCAATTTACTCATACTTCTTCCAAACCAATAAAAATGTTAAAATCTGTTATTAGTTAAGTAGTAAATGAATTACCACCAATTAAAATAGTTTTTAAGGTAGCTTAAGAACTATTTATGCAGAATTAGTGTTCAATGTTACAATATGAAATTATAGTCATAAAAGTGAAAACCACAGATATTTCTCTTTCTAAAGAAAACTCTTAGGCTGCCTTTCCTTTCCCTTTCTTTTGCATTGGCAGAGAACTTTTAATGCATTTCAGATTTTGTTTGATTTTAGAGTATGAGACACAATGCTTACTAAGACTCCTACCCTCAGTCCCTTGACTTCAAAAGTGTTCACCTTCCAGGAAAAAAAGGCTGTAATGGCTGTTCTAGCTTTCTTCCTCAAGATACACATCAGAAAGCCTGGAGAAAACAGCCTGTTCTGAGTAGATATTATACATCAGTTCATGCTGATGCTTCACCAATGCCTCAACCTCACATATCAGGACTATATGAGAAGGTTCTTTGTGTGTGTGGGGGGGGTACTGGGGATTGAACTACTCAGGGACATTCTACCTCCAAGCTATACCCCCAGCCCTATTTTTTATTCTTTATTTTGAAACAGGGTCTCACTAAGTTGCAGAGTGCCTCACTAGGTAGCTGAGGCTGGCCGCGAACCCATATCCTCCAGTCTCAGCCTCCCAAATGCTGGGATTACGAGCATGTGCCACCACGCTCAGCTTGAGAAGGTTCTTTTAAAGGCATTCATGTCTTGTTTTTTCAGAAGGGAAGAGGATGAGGAGAAAAGATGCTGTAATTGCCTCACAACCTTTTTTCTTACAATTTAAGTATTTGTATACTTCCCTTGTATAATATGCATACTATGGTTTACTGATCAGTCTGCAGAAGACATTAGAATGAGACTCTTAGGCCACCACAGAGAGTATATTGCCTTCCTCAGCCATTATGATTCTGCTCTCCTATACCTGTTTCTATCACGTGTGGGAAGGACATGAAGTTAGGAGAGGCGAGAAACTGAGACATTCTGCTGCAGTTTTCCATGCTTTGTTCAAGTCCATTTGGAGATGAATAATGGGGAAACTTTAAATAGAATGAAACATTGATATATGCATAATAGATCATGATGGACCTTTTAATATCTGAAAATGACTGTTCATTGATACTTTAAAGTCACCTAAACTATGAAACCTCTATGAACCACTGCCAGAGTTAAGAGAATTTACTTGGTACTGTTTACAGGGAGTAGTGGGAGGAATATAGAATGAATAAATTGGTTCTTCATCCAGGCAAGCCCAATTTGTCATATAAGTTAGTCAAATACCAGAATGATTTAGTGAAAAAGGGGAACTATGTTAATTCATTTGCAAGCTGTTTGAAATGGATAATACTTGACTATATCACTTTTTAAAAGAATAATATGGCCAGGCTCAGTGGAACATGTCTAGAATCCCACCTACCCTGAAGGCTGAGGCAGGAAGATCACAAGTGGGAAGCCAGCCTGGCCAATTAAGGAGAACTTGTCTCAAAATAAAAAAAAAAGAAAGGGCTGGGGAGATAGCACAGTGGTAGAGCACGACTGGGTTCAGTCCCAAGGAGAGGAGGAGGAGGAAGGAAAAAAGGAGGA
>PVLC010035156.1:0-16497 GCA_004027655.1 Graphiurus murinus | reverse complement strand
CTGGGAGAAGTTCTGGGAGGAAGTGGTTGGGAAGAAGAAGCGGTTGGGAAGAGGTTGGCTGGGTTGCTGGGGAAGTCCTGGGAAGAAAGATTGTGGGTTGCTAGTGGAAGACGGGTTGCTAGAGAGAGGGGTTATTGGAAGTCTGTTGGAAAAGCACTATTTGGAAAGACGACCTCTGTACTGTGTTTGTTATTGCTTGAGCAGTGCCCTTGATCCCAGAAAGAGAGAGATATTATAAAAGAGGTTCGAACCAGCAACATTCAGGCAGCGTCTTTTATTGGGGCCTCATGGCTGAGGGTTCATCCTGGGGCGCCCGATAGGCAGGAGGATCACAAGTTCAAGGACAGCCTCAGCAAGAAGTGAGACTCTCATCAACCTATCAAGAACCTGTTTCCAAAAAAGAAATAAAATTGGGCTGGGAGTGTAGCTTGAAGCTAGAATGCCTTTCGGTTCAATCCTTAGTAACACACATAAATAAATAAATAAATAAATAAATAAATAAATAAATAAAATTGTTCTTATAAATAAAGCTTAAAAGTATGAATGTTGTGATGCCAAAATCCATACTAAACACTATCAGAGAAACATGACCTAATCTTATAGTTTATCATATTAAAAGTGTACTACAGAGCTAATGAAAAGCATCTCAGCCACAGCAACATTTGCCTTCCCTATACACTCAAAATAACCTTGCTTCTTCATGGCCATCATCTAAAGGAGGAATCTTCTCTTCACTTCACAAAGTGGTATGAGGTAGAGATATTGCTTCTTGAGTGGAAAAAAATATGTGTATTCATACTCAAAATACGTGTATATGTGTATATATAGAGAGAGAATCATTCATAAATGCTAAAATATATATGCAAATTATCAATAAACATGCATATTTAGTTATTGATATTTGTTTCAGAAGTATTAGAAGGGCTCTCACAATGTTATATTTAGAAAAATATGGTACAAAGCATAAAAAATTTTAATTTTATTTTGTTTTAATCCTAGAGATATCATGATCTAATTTTGTGACTTTGACCTGACCAAGTCATTTAATTAAAAATGTAACTAGAGCCAAGCATGGTGATGCATGCCTGTAATTCTAGTATTTGGGAGACAGAGACAGGAGGGTTGCAGATTGAAACTACCTTTGGCAATTTAGGGAGACTCTCAGTCACCGCATGAGACCCTTTTTCAAAATAAAGAAATAAAATAGGGCTGACGGTGTAGCTTGGAGGTAGAATACCCCTGAGTTTAATCACCAGTATCAAGTACATAAATAAATAAATAAATAAATAAATAAATAAATAGGATGGATGAATGGATGGATGGATGGATGACTAGGTGGTGCTACCACTGAGTTGAGGTCTATTCTCCTGAAATTGACTATTGCGCTCCACAGTAGAAAATGAAAAACATTCAGTTATCTATATACTCACTGCAAATTTACGCATTTCCCAGAACTATTTCACTCCTCTTGATATAAGCAAGAGGAACATTTAGAGACACAAGACCATATTCTGGGGGAGAGCAGGCATATTTTACCTTCTTCATAGAAGATATGTGTTTTTCTCTCTATAAAGTCATAGATCAAGCATTCCAGAAAACAGTAAAGTTTGAGGG
Organism: Graphiurus murinus; assembly: GCA_004027655.1. Lineage (NCBI taxonomy): Eukaryota > Metazoa > Chordata > Mammalia > Rodentia > Gliridae > Graphiurus > Graphiurus murinus. Next base: position 14,883 of record PVLC010035156.1, on the reverse strand, counting down.
ATTGGCTGCACATTTCCCCTGATATCCATGGAGGAAAAGTGATCATACTCTAGTTGGTGCTGACAAATGAGAAATAAAGGAAAACATATGGAAAATTTGTTTGTGACAGTGAATGTGGGCTACAACCACATTCCTTACCATAAATTGCCACAGCTCCTTAATAGCTGGATCTTGAGCAAGGCTCGGTCTGCTGGAGTCCTGCAAGACAGACGATTCCAAAAGAAAAAAATGCGTGGCATATCCCACTTTGCATTATTATATTCTGGAAATTTTGGGTGCTTTGGGTTTTTGCTTTTGCATTAATTATAAAGGAAAATTTCTTAGAAACATGTGGCCTGACAGATACTGATCTCTTAGCTGAAAAAAAAAAAAAAAGCAGTGCCTTGAGACAACCCAATTCATTAACCTCTTACAAGCATTAGTCTAGAAACAGGCTTTGCGAGTTTATCTAAATAGCTACTACAAATAGTCTTTTACCCACTCCCACCTGGTCTCCCTGGAATTTTTGCAGGATACATTGACCCTCTAATTACGTGAGATAAGATAGTACACTGCTTAAAGGGGCTAAACAAATTGTAAAGATTTTAACTAATGGAAAATATTTTTTATATACATGTTGTAACATTAACTGATTGGGGATAACCTTTGGAAAAACAAGTCTGTAAAAATTCCTGTCCTATATGCTTCATTGCAAAAAAATAGTATAAAACAGTGACTAACAATAAAACAGATATGCTTCTTCACTGCATTTGATGTGAGCGTATTCTCGCAACCTTGTCTCATTCCACACCTGTCAAGGGACTCCCGACCCCACTGCCACAGGTCTGGTGTTTGGCATTGCAGAATAACAAGATTGGAGGCTACAGTCTTGTCTTGAATAAACAGAACAGGGGAAAAAATGATGACTGCACAGGAAATACAGCATGATGCTGTTGGGGCAAAAACAAACAAAAAACTCTAAAATGCATTGAGGTTTTATTATATGCTAGATTCTGCAATTAGCTAATTCATTTAATCTTCACCTTCCCCTGCTATGGATCAAGTGTTTCTTGAAAAATTTATGTGGAAGCTTAATTTACACTGTAACAGTAATAAGAGTATTAACAATATTTAAAGGGTGATTAAGTCGAGAGCCCTCTGCCCTCCTGAATGGGTTCATGGTGTTACAGCAGGAGTAAGTTAGTCTTTGCAGAGGCATGTTAGTTATGAGAGGAATGAGTCCATGAAAAAAATGGTAAGTTCTGCCTGGTTTTCTTGTCTCTGCTTCACGGATGCCCCCTTGCCTTCTGTAGTGTTATGCATAGCATGAAGTCCTTCACTGGATTCAAGCACATCTCTTAAGGTTCTGAGCCTCCATAGAGATGAGCTAAAGCATCTTTAATTGTTTATAATTTACCCAGTTTGTAATGTTCTGTTTTAGAAGCAGAAAATTAACCCTCCCCCCCAAAACACCCACAATTGAAATAGTTAGAATTATTAGCATATTTTACAGGTAAAAAGACTGAAGCACAGAGATGTGGCATGACATAACTTGCCCAGTGTCTCGGTGTTAGTAAATGACAGAGTAGGTTCGTCCCCAGGCAGTCTCTTTCTCTGGTATGATCAACCTGAGCCAGGCAGAGCTCATCCCTCTCCACTTAAAACCAGACACACAACTGCACTACAGACGACTAAACATGGATTCATTTTGAGTTGATTAAACTGAATTTTTTAAATAAACAAAAATGCTTAAAAATTTTAAAAGGTGTCTGTTTTAACAACTCAGTATTTCAGAAGACATAGAATTGGGATGATATCTATATTATTATGCCTTTCTGCTACCTTCTGGGAAAATGAAGACTCAATAGATACTTGTGGATATTGTCATTTAGTAGAAAAAATGAAGATGTTTCATATTCATACTGAACTAGATTATTACTCTTCAATGAACTGGTTCCAAAGAACTGTCTCCCTTTAAAAAGGAGGCAGTTTAGAAGAGTGTGGAGTCAGCAAACTAGATTTAAATGATAGCATGTCTGCTTACATTCACACTTACTTTAGATGATCCAGATTTCTCATAGGCACAATAAGGATAAAAATAGCCATTTTTCAATATTGTCATGAGAACTAATGAGATGGGGTATAAATATTGATGATAAAAGGCTATGCAACTACTTAAAAAGTAAGACTGACATTTCAGTAGCTTGATGCTATTTTCTATTCATATAAAATTGTTGGATAGAAATACGATCAGATGAGTGGCTCTTCATTATGTGGTTATCAGAGAGCTAAGCTGACCACAGCTGTGTCAGTAGAAAAAAATAAAAATGAACTGAATATTTAAAAAAAGTTAAAGGAGATGTAAGTATACCTGGCAAGTTTTCGTGAACAAGATTCACAGTAATGAATGACTTCTATTTTTTTGTAAGGCGAAGTTAATCACCTGACTATACTCAACTGTAGGAAATTCTGGGAAATATAATCAGTATGCCCAAAGAATGAAAAAAAGAGTTAGAGAACTGAAAACTTTTGTCACATGTACATAAAATGCTTAGCAAAGTGGCTGCACAAATTGTATTCAATTTAACTGTTGTTTTTATTTCTCAAAGCCCTAATAGATTTTAAATCCTAGGAAATAAAATGGAAAATTATTTTAATTAAAGCACAGATCAAATGTTTTGTAAAAAAAGAAAAACACTTTGAACATTGTGAAGAAATTTCACTCAAGCTTAAGTACACACATATTGCAGGTAAAATGATAATTATTTCCAGAAAAAAATTATAGAATTTTAGCATTAAATACTATCCCTCTTCAAGAAATGGCAAAAACATATTAAAATTTGAAAACAAGAAAGACACAAAACAAAAAATACTTTCATGAGAAAAAAATGTTAGGAAGAATATAGCATCCACTCCCAAACTTCCTGTAAATTCCTGCTTATTAAAGTATAGGTGGAGAACAGATTCACAAAGATATGAGATCAACATATACCTATTCTTTCTCAGAAATTACTTTTCCACAATTCTATTTTTATTCTCTTCAGGTTATAGTTCTCTAAGGTGCTAACGCTGACATATCTCTATTACCTTTTCAGGTTTTGATCTGATATGAAAGATCAAAAACTATCCATGTAAATATTTAAAGGAATCAAGGGACATTCACTTAAAGTATTTAGTATTTAATGCAGTAGTAGGATAGACTTCATTATATTCCAGGATGAGTAACCAGAGGGGGGAAAAAGAATGTAAAAAAAATCAATATTAAGTAAAGCTGATAAAACATAATTGAAAGAAAAATATAGAAAACATAGAACTTGAGAAAGAGAAAATTTCTGTAGTATTTCCTTAGAGATTCCCATGAAGTTAAACATTTTATCAAGATGGAGATCAAAGACTGGCTGAAAATATATAGGCCAAAATGAAAAGTTAGCTGTCAGATTTAAGGAACAATGTTAAGGCAACAAAGAATGTTTTAGGACTAATGCAAGTGGCATAAAAATCAGAATTTGGGAAAAATGCCAGGAATATAGATATAAATCCCTCTTGTTCTAACCATTGTAAGAATTTTGTCCACTACTGGGATAGAGAAAAATAAGATCATAAATATTTTTCTGTTTAACCTGGGCTTAAAATTTCTGCACCACATCCTATAAAGGACTTTCAACCTTTTGATGGCCACTACCTATGATGAAAACACTGATTTATGTCATGATCTTATATACATATGCACATGCAGACACACTTGTAAAATGACAAAAGTACTTCTAAAGTAATGCTATGTGTGCTGCTCTCTGGTATTTTATTTTCTGATTAATTTATAACAATGATGATTTAGATGCACCAATTAGATTTCCTGCCCACCTAATGGGTCTGTCTCATAGTTTGAAATATACCACTAAAGATGTCTATGAATTTTCTCTGAGAAAGAATGAATGCTGATTCCATAATTGAAGTTCTTTTTGTTTAAGTTTCCTGGTGATCCTTCCCTGCACTCCTAATCTATTTAGGAAAAGGTCTATCCCTTTATTTAAGCTCTAAGAGGATTCCCCTGGGCCAAGCTTAGTGGAAATCTACCTGGAAAATGTTATTAAGGAAAAGAGATGCTCAATCTGTGACTATGCTCCAGGGAAATGCATAAACTTAGAAGACTAGTTGATTTGTAGAGAAAAGGTTGAAATCTTTACTGTGATTCAGCAGGCTAGAGACAACCTTCTTTTCTCTTTCCCCTGGTCAAGGATGAGCAAAGCTAGCTCAGGTCTCCAGACATTTTAACAATTAAATTTTCTTAGAGTGCTGCAGACAGTACATACAACCTCATTTAGTACAGTTGAAATGGCAGGATACCACTAAATGCTGGATATAGGAATAAATTTAGTGAGGCATGATAGAATTTTTTTTAAATAGAATAATACATAAAACCAAAATATTTGAGCACTTTGCAGTTTTAAAAGCTTGTACCTAACAAAGATGTATGACTACAATGCACCAATTATAATAAAAAAAGAAAAGCATATCATTTTCTTTTTCATTTACTTAAACATGGATCTGTCTAGATAAGTCTAGCTGTGTATACTCATGTATGATGTAAAATATTTTGATTATCATGTTTTAATGAGTAAAAATATTACAAACTACTGTAGTTATTGATTCACCATTGCAGTTAGGAATTAAATAGGCTACGAAACTGCCTGGTTTCTTTTGTCTGAGTGATAAGATTTTCATTTTATTATGATCATGATAAAACATAATTTAACCTATCATTCAGAGATGTTCTCTCTCTCAAAAAAAAAAAAAAAGATCATAATATAATCATTACTCCATTGCAAAAAAATGAAAAATATGTTAAATATGTTACAAAAACACTATGTGGCACTTCTATAAGACAGAGCAGCAACGAAAATACTAAGAATTTTAAATAACCAAAGAATTTGAAGTATAAAAAAAAACAGATATATGATATATAATGATTATTATAGTTTCGTCAAAAAGAAGTGGAGCAGAAATATTTTTAAAGATTTCTTTAATGTGCTTTTATTGTGCATTATAGTCTCACATAAGAATGTAAATCCTAGCTGGGTGTGGTGGCACACGCTTGTAATCCCAGCATTTGGGAGGCTGTGACTGGAGGATCTGGGTTCGAGGCCAGCCTCAACTACCTAGTGAGGCACTCTGCAACTTAGTGAGATCCTATTTCAAAATAAAGCATAAAAAAATAGGGCTCGGGGGTAGCTTGGAGGTAGAATGCCCCTGAGTTCAATCCCCAGTATCGCAAAAAAAAAAACAAAAAAAAAAAAGAATGTAAATCCTGTTGACAATGATATACATGCATACAAAACTTGGTGTCCCCCTCCCTACTTCTCTATTTTCTCTCTTCCCAATACAGAGTACTGAGATTTATTTTGGTATATTCACATATGTACACATAGTCAATAGTAGTATTTCCATAATGAAACTCAGTCTTCTTTCTTCCCTTCCCATAGACCACCTTCCTGGCTCCACTGAGGTTTCTCCTCCATTATTTGGAGTACTTCTGGTATCTCAATTACTCCCTAGCTTGCACATATTAGAGAAAATATCTGGCCCTTCACTTTCTGTGATTGTCTACACTCACTTAACATAATGTTCTCCAGGTTCTTCCATTTTCTTGTCAATGACATAATTTTGTTCTTCTTTATTGCTGAGAAGAATTCCATTAAATTTTACAATCCATCTGTTGATGGACACCTAGGTTGGTTCCATAATTTGGCTATTGTAAATTGTGCTGCTATGAACGTGGCTATGAATATATTACTGTAGTTTTATGGCTTCAACTTCTTTAGAAAGATACCCAGAAATAGTATAGCCAGATTATATGGTGATCCATTCCCAGTTTTCTTTCTTTCTTTCTTTTTTTTTTTTTTTTTGCGGTACTGAGGATTGAACCCAGAGGCATTCTACCTTTGAGCTACACTCCCAGCCCTTTTTTTTTTTATTCTTTATTTGGAAAAAGGGTTTCACTAAGTTGTGGAGTGCCTCACTAAGTAGCTGAGGCTGGCCACGAACCTGCGATCCTCCTAAGTACTGGGATTACAAGCATGCAACACCAGGCCCAGCTCCCATTCCCAGTTTTCTAAGGAATCTCCACACTGAGCTCCATAGCAGCTGAACTAGTTTGCAATCCCACCAACAATGTAGAAGAGCTCCTATTTACCCACATCCTTACCAGCATTTACTGTTATTTGATTCTTGATGCTTGACATTCTGATTGGGGTTAGATAGAATCTCATTGTAGTTTTGATTTAAGTCTCCCTGGTTGCTAATGATGTTGAACATTTTTATGTGTCTATTGGACATTTGTATATCTTCTTTTGTGAAGTGTCTATTCAATTAAATTGTCCATTTCTTGATTAGATTATTTTTTTTCTAGTGTAAAGTCTTTTAAGTTCTCTGTATATTCTAGATATTAATCTTCTTCTTCTGTAAAGATCTCCTATTTTGTGGGCTTTTTCTTTAGACTATGATGGTTTGATGTGCAGACTTTTTTTTTTAGTTTAATGCCATCTCACTTACTGATTCTTGCTTTAATTTTCTGAGCTTTGGGGCTCTTGTTGAGGAAGTTTCTACCTGTGCCTATATATTGGAGTGCTGAACCTATGCCCTTCTCTAGTAGCTTCTCAGTCTCTGGTCTAAAATACAGGTCTATGAACCATCTCATGTTGAAAGTATTTTTTTTAAATCACAAGTTAAAGAAGACATTTATATTTACTTATCTGAAATGAATTAGGTAATTCAAGGAAGTTATTACAAAGCAAAAAGTCTATACTAATCTCCACCTAAACATTTCTGATAACTTCCCTTCTTTAAATATTTTTAAATGATACTTAGATGAGAAGAAAAATTATGCCAAATAATAATTACAAAAATTAAACTTTAACTTTATTTTCATTAAAAACAAATATGCAATTTTACTTATGCTTTTAAAATAATTAGGAAAAGAAGCTAATTAAAATAAAAATAATGACCATGTATAAATAATGGGAAATATAGAAAGAGTAAAGAGTTATCAATGTGCAATGATGACAGAGATAATAAACTACTTATTACACTATGCATAAATGAGTCAACATTTCCTATTGAAAAACCTAAATGCTGCTCACAGGAGAAATTTAAAGCAAATAGTAGAAATGGTTCAATACAAAGTAAATAAACTAAGAGAAAAACCAGACAGTTACAAACAAAGCCAGAAAGGGAGACAATAATTCCTTTAACTGGTAAATGATGATTTGGCTACCAAATCATTGACCAACCTGGACAATATATCCATGATCTTGATTTAATCTAACTTTCATCAGCCTTCTCCCCTCTCCATAGTCCCTGTGACGCTTCTTTGGGAAAGCTTTGGAAAATTCTGCCTTAAAGATCCCTCTCAAGAATCAATGGGCCGGGCGTGGTGGCGCACGCTTGTAATCCCAGCATTCGGGAGGCTGAGACCGGAGGATCCGAGTTCGCAGCCAGCCTCAGCTACCAAGTGAGGCACTCCGCAACTTAGTGAGACTCAGTTTCAGAATAAAGAATAAAAACTAGGGCTGGGGGTGTAGCTCCGAGGTAGAATGCCCCTGAGTTCAATCCCCAGTACCGCAAAAAAAAAAAAAAAAAAAGAATCAATGGAACTCAGGGAAAGCAGTCCTGAACACACTCTACCCACACCACCCTGCTCGCCCCCACCAGTCCCGCTAGCCTAAACACTGAGATGCTTGCAGAACTTGTAATGATGATGTCTCTTGTTGTAATAGCCGCCTAACTTAACTGCATTAGTCTTTTCAAATAAGTTGCTCCTTACTGAGGTCCATATTTATTTCATTTAACAGGTATCTAATATCTTTCTACAAGGCATTATTTTTAAAACATTGTTAGAAAACAAAATAAATTGATAATAACAGAACTGTAATAGAGAATAGATGGAAATACACCTGTTTCCATCTTACAAATATCAAGTTAAAAAAGAGTAGAAACTGAAAAGGGACCTTCAGGCAAAATTAAAAGACACTTGTTAACTGTATCTCAAAGTAAACAAATGGAATAACAGGTAAAAAGTACGAATGAAGAAGAGAAAATACTTTCATGATTATTATATGTTGTATATGTAGATAAAATTTATTTAAACAAATAATTAGAATAAGAAGTTTTAACAGTAGTCTAGTATACATTATTATATGTTTATAATACATTATCCTATGTATAAAATGCACACAATAAATTAGATTATAAGGCATATAATATAAATATTAACATGTAATACATATACTATTTTAATAGATTCCATTTAAAAACAGAATACAATACCTCCATCATAGAGAATAATGTTTTATTGCTATTCTCATTCTGTATGAATGGTAAAATTATCTTAATATGCATGAATTTCCAGATATCTACTGCACTAATCGCCTTGAACATTGGTAATATTAGGCATCATATAAGCCCCCAATTTTTGCCTCCTACAACCAAGATTTATTTCTTACAAACTTTACATTTCTATTGTTTAGTAGTTTTATCACAGGAGCATTTTCTATCTCGTTCCTTCAGAGGGAGAAAATAAATGGTGAGTCACATGATCATCTAACAGTATTGACTCAGAAGTAGCAAATTTCACTTCCACTCACATGTCGCTGGCCAAAGCATCAACACCCAAATGGACATCAATGAGGCATGACAATCTATACCACCTGCAAGAGAACAAAGAATACTGATCATTCATTATATGTATATGTGTGTGTGCACACATGTGTGCCTATGTGTATATGGGTAGTGAGAGAAAAAAAGAAAAATATAGAGAGGTATGTGTTAAGGGGTCTGGGTGGGGGGACTAGGACTTTCATGTCCAGGTGAGAAAGGATGGATTTTTTTGTGTAACTGATTCTTTTTAATAGATATGGTATATCAAAAGAAAACATAACAAAATAAAAGATAGATTTTTGTTTTGACCCACTTTTAAAATAAATCCACATTCCTCTAAGAAATCATAAGCAAATTACATACAATTTTACATGGACTGAAGACAGTGTTTCTTTATATAACACAAAAATAGAAAACTTTAGAGAAGAATATAGATATGGTACATAAATAAAACAAATGCATATATCTGTGCATATGTATGTGGTATATTTCCATATAAATGAAAACCCTAAAGACAAAAAATAGTCAAAATACTATGAAATATATGTTTTGGCAAAGTGCTGATAGCCTTTATTAGTCCTTATCTATGTAAATTTTATATGACAGAATGCCAAAGGACAAAATTCTCAGATTTGAAGATTTCTATATGGTAGATTTATAAATTTGACAATTTGCTGGCAGTGTGTAGGCAGTAAAGTGTCTTAAGGAAGGGGCTGATTTTTAAAATTCATACAATGTGCTACTTGGGAGAAGGTTAAGGCAATGCTATTCCTGCCAGAGAAGAGGAAATACCCAATTCTTATTGTATCCTGTACTTTTATACTCAGATATACATCATTTTCTAGTAAAAACTTATAAGACCAATATTGCATGCTTATGTTTAAGGGAATGTTTACAAACATCAGGCTCTGCTGTTTCCTGAGTTAAGCTCCCTATCAACAATAAAGCCACAGCCAACCCTTTGAATATCTCAAAGTCTGCTACTTTGGAAGCTTAGGAATGTAACTTGGTGGAAAAATTCTTGCTTAACATGGACAATACCCTGGGCTCAATCCACAGTAATGCAACAACAACAAAAAAAAAAAGCCTGCTTCAATTTACCAAACCAAATAAAAAGAAAAATAAATAAATGGAAATAAAATAAAAATACTCCCCAATTTTAGTTATTAAACTGTTGCAAACAAAAATTTGAGTTACTAATTTACTGCTATCAAAATAAAAGGTTAAAATAATTTAAAAAATTAGCATTTCCATAGAAGCAGGAAATTACCGTTCTCTAATATCATTAATGCTTGGGTAAACTGATATATTTTTCCTGAAAGAAATTTGATAATATTTCAAATTAACCATAATTATTTTTTCTAGATGTTCACCATAAGAAAGTGTTCAGATGCATGAATGAGGTATATGTACAATATTTTTCAATCACTACTTTTAGAAGCAAGATATATAAACCTCATGATCAAAAAAAGAATGTTTATCAAAGTAGAAAATTTCTAACACATTTCCAAGTTTAAAAGGAGAAAAATATTAATATTTTATATTGTATTTTATTTAATATGCATATTTGATTATGTAACAGATATAATCTATTTAATTTCTGTATTAGATATATAACCTATTCTGTATAACATCATCTTTTACCCCAATGTTACATATAATGTAAGATATAGTGTGTATTCTTACTATACTATTTAATATAATAAATAATATAATTATTATATGCCATATTATGCATAATTTACTATATTTGATTATTAAATTCACTTTATTTTATTATATAGTATTTATTGTGTTTAGCTTCTGTTGCTAACTGAATTTTTGTGTTCCATACAAAATTTATATTTCAAAAGATTAACTTTCAATGTGACAGTATTTGGAGATGCACCTTTACATCTGTAATTAAGGTTAAATGACATCAGAAGGGTTGGGCTTGAACAAATAGAATAAGTGTTCTTATAAGAAGAGATAGCCGGGCGTGGTGGCACACGCTTGTAATCCCAGCATTTGGGAGGCTGAGACCAGAGGATCCAGGTTCACAGCCAGCCTCAGCTACCTAGTGAGGCACTCTGCAACTTAGTGAGACTCGGTTTCAAAATAAAGAATAAAAAAAAAAAGTAGGGCTGGGGGTATAGCTCGGAGGTAGAGTTCAATCCCCAGTACCGCAAAAAAAAAAAAAAAAAAAAAAAAAAAGAGAGATAGCAGAGAGCTCTTGTTCTTTCTGTCTCTGATTGCACACACCAGCAGAAGGCCATGTGAGGATACAGCAGCCACCTTCTACAAGCCAAGCCAGGAGCAGGGCCTTCATCCAGGCCCTTGATCCTGGGCTTTCAGCCTCCAGAACCATGAGAATTGAGCTTGTACTGTTTAAGTCACTCAGTCTATGGCATTTTGTTATGGCAGCCCAAGCAGTCTAACACAACTTCCTCCAAGATTTTCAATTTTTCCACATTTTTAATTTTGATAACTCTTTCTGGTCATTTTAAATAGAATTTGTAGTATTTCTCATGCTTTGACAGAAGTCTGAGAATACCAAATAAAAGTGGGTTGAGCAATTAAGGCATTTGCTCTCTCAATGAATAAGAAATCAGTTCTGAGAGTAGTGGAAAGCAGCTCCAGGCTTCATCCAGAGGCTCAGTGTTCATCAAGAATCCTGTTTCTTCTCATCTTGCCCCCTATATTGTGCTCAGAAAATTGATTGATGGTGTAGTTGAAAGATGTATATTACTACTTCTTATGATCAGGTCCTTACTGGATATCACCCCAAGTAAGAAATATGGAAGTAGAAGGAAAAAAAGTTATGGTATTAAATAAGATAAGCAGGAGACCATCATCCTAAGGCTATGTCAGTGCTTTTAGTTCCTAAAAAACATACCAAAACCTAATTTAGGCATATATATATTTTGTAGCAAATAGCCAGAGTTGAGTCAAATATTAAACAACTGAATATCATACAAGTACTGGCTGCTACTTTATCAGACCATGCCCAAATAAAGCAGATGCCAAGCTCTAGCCAATTGATGAACCTTTAACGTAGAAGAGGGAGATTGATAAGAATATCAGAAAGATGCAGTCTCAGAGGTCATCAGCCCATTCTGGCTACTGTGAAGATTAAGGGAGGGAGCCAGGAGCCAAGCAATCTGTGCAGCCTCTAGAAGCTACAAAGTACAAGGAAACTGTCTTTCTCAGAGCCTCAAAGATGAGGCAGCCCCGCTAATACCCCAATCTTAGTCCTGTGAGACACTAGAACTGCAAAACAGTATGTCTGCATTATCTTAAATAATGGTGTTCATGGTGATTAATTACAGTAGCAACAGAAAAATAATACAGAATATTTGAAGCTATTGAGTCTGGGATTAGTCCCCTCAAGAATGTTAAGAGTGCAGCCAGCCACATGTGGTGGCATACACTTGGAATCTCAGTACATAGGAGCTTGAAACAGGAGAATTGCAGGATTGACAACTTCAGAAACTTAGCAAGACCATTTTCAAAATAAAATAAAAAATAAAAAAGGACTGAGGATGTAACTCAGAGGAAAGGGGCCCTGGGTGAAAAAAAAGAAGAAGAAGAAGAAGGAGGAGGAGGAAAAGGAGGAGGAGGGGGAGAAAAGGGCACAAGAATGCACAGAAATTCAGAAAGAGCAAGAGAATGTCCACGGAATAGAAGTGGGATAATTGAGCTAGACCCCTAAATAGCTCAAAAGATAGGCTAATATTTAAAATTTAACATCCAGATTTAGCTATAAAGGAAGGCTCCTACTGCTACTGCAACTGTTGCTATTGTTCCTGCCAGTGCACTGCTTTGACTTTGGACACTCATGTTTGCATTTTACTCAGTTCTGGGTTTGAGTTAATCCTATATTTATGCTCGCCTCTAAAACCAGTCACAAGCTATAATTTTGGGGGGGGCAGTGGGGGTCATATATTCCACAAAGATCACAACCCAGCTCATCTTCTAAAGCTGTGCTCCTCAAACTGGATTTTGCCTAAAACAGAGCTATTCAGAGGCAAAAATCTCCACAAGTAATCTTCAGGAAATATCAATTTACAATTATTTATTTATTTACTTCTCTATCATTTATTTGTTTGTTCATTTTTACTTTACAATTAGGCTTCTAAAATAAGAGAGTGTTATGTTTCTGGTTTAGCTAGCTTTTTTATGATTACACTGATTTTTATATGATCAGGTACTGGAAGACGGGTTACTTTTATGCTCTCAAGCAATCACATAACATCAGCAGTCTTGACTGAGACAGAATTTATTATGGCATTTCATGCTTTGCTACAGCTAATGCTAGTTTCTATGCCAAACCCAGGTAAAATTATCTTGAAAACGGGAATAACACAATTGGATTTTTTTTCAGTTTATCAGTTTGTGAAACAGAGTTATTATTTTTGTTCCTAAAAACACCTCATGTGTATATATCCATACACATTGTCCACAGATGAATGTAAAACTCATTCACAAATGGATTCTGTTAGCAAATAATTAGTCAATATTTTATATAAATATTGAAAGTAGTGCTCTACCACTGAGCTATGCCTCAGCCCTTTTTATTTTGACAGGCCCTAAATCCAATGGCAAGTGTCCTTACAAAACAGGAGAAAAAGAGAAGAGAATTTCAGAAGCTGAGGATGGGGTAACATAGTCATGACGGCCACCATAAGTTCAGAGAGACAAAGAAAGATTTTCTTTAGAGTCGTTGGGGAAGTGTAGCTTTGCTGAAACCTTATCCTCAAAACTCTGGACTCCAAAACTGTCAGGGATTAATTTATTTTGTTGTTTTAAGTTACAAAATTCAGGGAAGTTTGTTACTGTGACCATAGGAATGATCTTCTCTCAGTCAACATTATCACTGCTGCGATCCAAAAAAACTAATCATACAACTTAGAGGAAGAAATATTTATTTACTCACCATTTTGGAGATTTGGGGGTTCAGTCCATGTCAGGCAAGTTCTATAGATCTCAGAACATGGAGGCAGGAAGCAGAGAGAGGAAAAGAATAAGGACTCTGTTTTCACATAATAGAGGTCAGAAGAAAGAAAGAAAGAAAGAAAGAAAGAAAGAAAGAAAGAAAGAAAGAAAGAAAGAAAGAAAGGGTATTCAAAGACAAAAGCACAGTCCATTAGGCCACACCCCAGGGACCCACCTTGTCTCGTCTTCTCTAGTCACACTCCTCCAGCCTAAGTTACTACCCTTACTACCTGGTGAATCCATTACAATGGATTTACCCACTAATGAGATTAAAACCTTTATGGCTTAATTGCACTAACTCTGAACATTAATGCAGGAGCTCCTCAGGGAACATACTACATCTAATCATAAAAGGTCTCCACTTCCTGATGGGAGGAGTGAGTAGCAAAGTCACTTTATACACAGGTATACATGTGAAGATGGGAGAAATTATTGCAAATGTATTTGAAAACAAACAACAAGATGTATGATATCATTGCTCTTGCAGCAATAGTCATTTTATTAAAAATGAATAGTTGAATGAAAATAAGAATTTATGTAATTAAACTGAGATGTTTTACATAGATCAATATATTTGCCAGTTCAATTCAACATGCCATCTTTAAAGCACTTAAGATTTCATATTTATCCATTTGTAATCTTCTAGAAAAAGCTTCTGATATACACAAGAAAATTTGGTTATTTTTTGTATTTCTAAACTAATCAGTTTTGCATAAAAATGTAGCGCAGCTAAAAAATATGACCTTTTTTTTAAAAATATCAATGATTCATTTAAATGACCTCAAAAGATATACTTGAGCAACTGATTGAAAGATAGTATCTTAACTCATAGTAGCTATTTATATTTGTTTTAGTTGTAATGTTTAGTACAATGATAGTCTCTACAGAACAGTTAATTTGCAAATTGCTTTATGGAAAAATAGATTTAAAAGATATTTTAACAAGGTGTGTGAACATTTTAGCAAGCAAACTTAAGTATTAAAAGATAATAAACTGGAACTGTGTCCTGATGGTGCCAAATATAGCCAAAAAATGTGTGTCTTAAAACAAATATTTGTAAACTCAAAAATGCTACCTGAAGCCGGGCGTGGTGGCGCATGCTTGTAATCCCAGCATTCGGGAGGCTGAGACCGGAGGATCCGGGTTCGCGGCTAGCCTCAGCTACCTAGTGAGGCACTCCGCAACTTAGTGAGACCCGGTTTCAAAATAAAGAATAAAAAATAGGGCTGGGGGTATAGCTCGGAGGTAGAATGCCTCTGAGTTCAATCCCCAGTACCG
>PVLC010035155.1:0-16497 GCA_004027655.1 Graphiurus murinus | reverse complement strand
TATTTGTTTTCTTAGCTGTGAGTTTCTTGAGTTCTGTGTATATCCTAGATATGAGTCCTCTGTCAGATGAGTAGCTGGCAAAGATTTTCTCCCACTCTGTGGGTTCTCTGTTGAGGTTCTTGATAGTTTCCTTTGCTGCACAAAAGCTCTTTAGTTTATTGTAATCCCATATATTGATCTTCCTTTGGGTTGCTTGTGCATTTTTTCATATTAGTCATATTCTAAACCATATGACAATCATCAAGTTGCTGATGTTTGTCTTCTGCTTCATTTATCATAACTAAGCATGTCTCTATATTCTTTCTTTTTTTCTGTTTGTTTGCTTGTTGTTGTTGTTTTGGTACTGGTGATTGAACTCAGGAGCATTCTACCTCTGAGCTATACCTCTGGCTCTCTCTCTCTCTCTCTCTCCATATATAGAGTCTTAAAACAAGGTCTCACTAAGATACCATGCACTAGCCTCAAACCTGAAGTTGTCCTGTCTCATCTTACTGAATGCTGGGATCACAGGCATGTGCCACCATGCCTCACTCATCTCTCTAATTTGTTGCCTTACTCCAGATATAAACTTTAAACAGCACGTTTTTCAGTGTGTGAATTCTCTATTCATTCAGCAGCAGGGTCAAAGTAAATGATATCATGTCACATAACAAATGCTTTGCTTTTTCTAATTAACTTTGGTATTTGATTATTGTCCTAAAATGCAGTTGTGACAAGCTTTAACAAAGGATATATTTATGTATAAAATTGAATAAATCAGTAAATCCACTTAAGGAAAGTTTATTTTTTTAACAATAGTTCCTCAAATCTATGCATATACAAGTAAGCTTTCATGAGAGCCACGCCAAAGCAGAGGAAGAGGACTAGAGGAAGGCAGGAGTAGAAGAAAAATAGAGGTATGGGAATGAAGTTGACCAAATAATGTTGACAAATATATTTTTAAAAATCTCACAATTATGTATAATCATTAAATGTTAATCATCAATGAATATGTTAAATAAAAGGTTTTAGAAGTGGTTTAAAATTTTTAATGAATAGAACTTAAAAATTTCACTTCATGATTGGAAAAATTAGAATTTAGGTAGAATAACTGTTATATAGCACTAAATGAGTTGCTTTTATGTTTTTCCTTGGCTAACAGCACAGTTTATTAAATGGCATATTGTATTTTTTTTCTAAAACTTATATTCCCTGTAGTACCAACAGCAATTCATTCTCTAAAATGGGGCTTTGCCAGACAAAGCCAGTCTGCAAAGACTACAATAAGTCCCTAATTCTAATTCTCAACAAGAAATATGAAAGCAAAGGAATAGAATCCAAAATCATTATTTGAACTGTTTCCTTCATCAAGCCTCTTTCCTCCCTCCCCCTTTCCCTCTCGCAATCCCCTTCCACTGTTCTACTGGTCTCTTTCCTCATATTATGAAGGTATCACTACCAATCTTACTAGTATATAT
Organism: Graphiurus murinus; assembly: GCA_004027655.1. Classification (NCBI taxonomy): domain Eukaryota; kingdom Metazoa; phylum Chordata; class Mammalia; order Rodentia; family Gliridae; genus Graphiurus; species Graphiurus murinus. The sequence continues at coordinate 15,040 of PVLC010035155.1, read as the reverse complement.
AGGGTGGGAGGGTGAAATGCAGAGGGAAACACACCAAGTGCTGTGTGCACAAATGTTTCTATCACTGTGAACTTCGCTATGATGTATGATTACAATGCACCAAAAAAAGTATACTAAAAAGAATTAAAAGTTAATTGTTTAAACAGAGCTCAGCAAACTTAAAGAAAACATGAAGAAACAATTTAATGAAATCTGGCAAACAGTAAATAATCAAAACAATAAATTTAACAAAGAAATGAAACTATTTCCAAAAACTCAAAGAGAACTCCTAAAGCTTAAAAAATAAGTGTGTGTGTGTGGGGGGGGGAGTGGAGGGGACGGGGTAAAGGGAATGGAATGTAATAGAAAGCATCAATTGCAGAATAATCAAGCAGAAGAAAGAACTTGTGAACTCAAAGACAGGTTATTTGTAAATAAAGTTAGAAGAGAAAAAGAATGAAAATGAATGAAGAATCACCATAGGATTTATAGGATAGCATAAAAGGAGCAAAGTTTTGAGTAAATAGAAGCTCAAGAAGGTGAAAAGAAAGATGAAAGAATCAAAAATTTATTTTTAAAAATCACAAAAACTTTCTAAATCCCCCCAAAGATATAAATATTCAGGTATAGGAAGATCTAATATCTCCAAGCAGATCCAATTCAAACAAGACTTCGCTGAGACAGTATGATCAAATATCAAATCTAGAAAACAAAGAGAAGATCTTGAGAACAGCAAAAAGGCTAGCATAAGCATTTTCGACAGAAATATTAAAGGCCAGGAGAGAAATGGGATGATATATTCAAAGTTCTGGGAAAAAAAAACAACAAACAAAAAACCCTGCCTGCCATTTAAGAATACTGTAGCCAGCAAACCTATCCATTAGATACGAAGGATAAATCAATAATTTCTCAGACAAATAAATGCTGTGGGAGTTCATGATCACCAAGACTGAAAGAAAATATTCTCATGAGTAACATAAAATATGTAAAAATATAAAACTTACCACTAAAAGTATAAGAATAAGAAAACAAACTAAGCCCCAAAGTTAATGGAAAGAAGGAACTAATAAAAACCAGCATAAAAATAATGCAATAGAGACAAGAAAACCAATAGGAAATCAATGAAACTAAGAGTGGATTTTTGAAAAGATAAACAAAATTCAGCAATCTTTATCTAGAGTAAAAAAGAATGAAGGCAGGAATGAATGAGAAGATATCACATCTGAAACCACAGAAATATGAAAGATCTTAAGAGACTACTATGAACAATTATATACCAACATATTGGATAACCTAGAAAAAAATGAATAGATTCCTAAACACTTACAGCCTACCAAAAACTGTATTACAAATGTGAAAATCTGAACAGATCAATAACAAGTAAGGAGAGTGAATCAATAACTTAGAGGTCATCTAGCAAAGAAAAGCCTAGAAGTGGTTGGCTTCACCATTGATTATGTGTGTGTGTGTGTGTGTGGTACTAGGGATTAAAACCAGGGATATTCTACCTCACAGCTACACCCTCAAACCTATTTTATTTTTATTTAGAAACGAGGTCTCACTAAATTGCAGAAGTTGCTAAGAGTCTCGCTAAGTTGCCAAAGCTGGCCTCAAACCTGAGATCTTCCTGTCTCAGCTTCCAAAGTACTAGGATTACAGGTGTGTGCCACCATGGCCAGCTTTCAGTTAACTTTTATAAAATATTTCAAGAATTAATGTGAGCAGGGTGTGGGAGACTGAGACAGGAGGATCTCAGGCTTGTAGCCAGCTTTAGCAATTTATGGAGGCTCTCTGGAACTTAGTGAGAGCCTATTTCAAAATTAAAAATAAAAACATAGGGTAGAATATGGTATAATAACATATTATTTTATATTATAACACATAAAAACATATTATAACATATAAAAACATAGTGTAAAATAAAAACAGAGGTAGAATGTGCCTGTGTTCAATCCCAAGTACCACAAAAAAAATTATATAGTCTAAAATGCTTCAAAAAAAAGAAAAACTGAGGAAGAGGGAATAAGCAAACCATTTTATGAAGCTAGAATTACCCTGAAACCAAAGTCAAGCAAGAACTCTACAAGAAAAGAAAACTTCAGATTAATATTACTGGTGTACATAGATGCAAAAGTTCTTAACAAAATGGTAGCTATACTGTAATTTTTATCCTTATTTTAGAATGTATTCATATAATACATTTTTTACTATAAAAGGGTATGAGTTATGCCAACACCAGATTTATACATCTCCTGTTCCCTGTGTTTGTTGATTGCATCAAGAGACAATATTGAGTGATTGACCTCTACCATTTAGATTTTTGTAAGTAAATTCAATGATGTTCATACATACAGTGAAATTGTTTAACAATCTATTTCTCAGAACATATCTCTGCTATTAGGTGACATGACTGTGAATGGGAAGATATCCCATATTCATGGACTGGAGGAATTAGTATTAAAATTCTCATGTTACTCAAAGTGATTTATATATTCAAAGCAATCGCTCTTGAAATTCAATGTCATTTTTTTTCACAGAAATGGGAAAAGCAAACCTAAAATTCCTATGGAACGACAAACCCCATATGGCTAAAATAATCTTAAGCAAAAAGAATAAGGGTGAGTTGGGTGTGGTGGTACATGCTTGTAATCCCAGTACTTGGGAGTCTGAGATAGGAAGATTGCACGCCAAGCCTCAGCTACTTAGTGAGGCTCTCCGCAATTTAGTGAGACCCTGCTTAAAAAGAAAGAATTAAAAATAGGACTAGGGGTCTAGCTCAGAGGTAGAATGCCCCTGGGTTCAGTCCCCAGTACTGGAAATATATATATATATATATTAAGGCTGGTGGCATGTTACCTGACTTCAAAGTATCCTACAAAGCAATAATAACCAAAAAAGCATGGTGCTGACATGAAAACAGACACATTGACCAATGAAACATCACAGATAACCCAGAAATTAATCTGCACATATAGTCAAGTGATATTTTTCCACAAAGATACCAAGAACACACAATTAAGAAAGGAAAGTATCAACCGGGCGTGGTGGCACACGCTTGTAATCCCAGCATTTGGGAGGCTGAGACTGGAGGATCTGGGTTCACGGCCAGCCTCAGCTACCTAGTGAGGCCCTCCACAACTTAGTGAGACCCTGTTTCAAATAAAGAATAAAAAATAGGGCTGGGGGTATAGCTCGGAGGTAGAATTCCCCTGAGTTCAATCCCCAGTACTGCAAAAAAAAAAAAAAAAAAAAAGAAAGGAAGATATCTTCAATATATGGTGTTGAGACAATTGAGTATCCACATGCAACAGAATGAAATTAACTCTTTAATACTATATAAAAACCAACTCAGAATAGATTTAAAACTTAAATGTAAGACCTGAGATCTAAAAGTCACTAGAAAAAACATAAGGGGAAATTTACATGAAATGATTTTTTTTTTTTTTTGGATAGGACTCCAAAGACTGAGGCAACAAAAGCAAAAATAGGCAAATGAGATTACATCAAATGAAAAAAGCTTTACATAGCAAAGTAAACAATTGAAGAGCAGAGGCAACCTATAGGATCAGAGAAAACATTTGCAAACCATATGTGTGGTAAGGTATTAATATCCAATAATAAGGAACTCAATCAACCCAGTAGAAAGAAATCAAATAACCTAATTATAAATGAGCAGAGGATCTGAACAGACAATTCACAAAAGAAGATATATAAATGGCCAACAAGTATATGCAAAAATGCTCAATATCAAGAATTCTTTCAGCACAAATGTCAGACTGGGTTATGTTAAAGATTAAGTGTGAGGTAAGAAAATGAAGATAATGAGATGAATATTTTCTGAGTATTTTTTGGAGGGTGGGGGATCTGGAGGGAGTTCTGAGGAAAGGACAAGCTTTGACAACTTGAACTGAAGGGGGCTGAGGCAACAGAAGCAATCCTCCCAGTGCTCTGCTTCAATCGCCGGGTTGGGAAGGAGTGCCGCACATTGAAAGCCAGGAGTAGATTCTGTGTGGCAAGGAGATACACCCACCTCAATAGTCAGCATATTAATTTTGAAATATCACTTTAAATTCCAGTGACTATCAGCTTTAGACTGGAACTCAGGTCAGCTAAACAGGGCAGTGCATAGATCTGAGCCATTTATGTTACTTGAAATCAAAGCTGTGGTGGAAGATACAACTCTCAGGGAGAAAAGAAACCAGAATAACAGGAAAGGACTCCTCAAATACACACTTCTAAGCTGGGAGAAAACAAGTCAGACTGGACAGGTAGGGGGTCTGGAGAAGAGGAGCCAGCACTGTCACCACAGAAATCAAAGGGAAGGGGTGTCATGCCAAGAGACGTCAGCTTATTCAATGGACCTACACATGAGGGGCCAGTTTTCTCTGGACTTGGCACCTAGGAGTCCACTTGTAATTTTAGAGGAAGCAGTTTCAATGTTTGAGAAGTGAAATCAAGTAATTATGATTAATAATTTTTTTTACAGGGATTTGTCTATAAAGGTGGAAGCCATTTCTGTTGCAGGCAGACATGTAATAGAACAAAATGTTGGCTTCGAGTATTTATTCTTTGAAATGAAAGAAGCTACGGTATGCTTATTTGTATGAAGTAATCGCCAGTAGAAACTGAAAAATAGGACACACATCAGGAAAGAAGAGAACCACATGCAGAAATAAAAGAGCACAAACAAGAGTGCGGGATTCTGGGTTTTCTGGACTTTATGTAACTGACACTCTGACAGCATTATCGCCTTTCTCCCCAGTATCCTGGGACCATTTTTATAAAGCTGATTTTCATATGTTATCTCATTTAGTCCTTAATACCACACCTTTTCTAGGTATTTTCATATGTTATCTCACTTAGTTCTTATGACACCCCCTTTTCTAGGTACACAACTGAAGCATAGAGTAAATGACCTCAGTTAGTGGTGGAGGCAACATCGGAACCCTGATATATCAGAAAACAATAGCCATGAATTCTTTCTCATTTTCCAACCCAACCATGGCTTATAAAGTAGTTCTTGCTGATTTAACCTATTGAAATAAGTATGTGTAAAAGTTTCCTCAGGAAAAAAAAAGCAACAGAAAATAGCAGGAGAAAAAGTTAATGTTAACTCTGGCTAGAAGGATCCTAAAAATGCTACTAATTAGACAAAGGTCCACATTTACTTAATAAAGGAGGTGGGTTATACACTGTATTGTGATGCTGCCACCTTGTGGTTAGAAAAAAGAGGACACTTGAAGTTAATGGTGCTTGAGTGTGTTCTTCATTTGCAAATTGTTCTCACTCAGGAGTTCTCAACCATGACTGCACATTGTAAAATACTGACTCCTGGATACCAGCCCAAGAGGTTCTGACTTAATTATTTTCAAGGGAGACCTGGGCTCGGGAATATTTAAAACTCATTGGGTGATTATCATGTACAGCCAAGAACAAGGCCTCTGCTCCACTTATACTGCAGTAAAAATAGTTTTGCCATTTGCCTGAGCATACTTCATTGATACATATGCAAGAAAGAACATTAAAGAGAAAGTAATTTTTTCTTGTTCGTCAATGATATCTATTTCTTGGCAAAATAAAATGATTTCTGGACATTTTAAAGAACGAAACAAAGAGATTTGTGAAGTGCAGTCAAAGTGTACATGAGATGTGTATCTCATAATCAAATGCAGTCTGTAGACCAAGTGAGCAGGAAGAGCCTCTGAGTCTCTTAACTATGCCACAGATTTCCTGCAAGGAGTGATGGGGAGAGTGCTAGACTTGGAGAACTGTGGAACCTGGTACCAGTAAGATGGGCAAGTCACTTAGTTTGCAACAAAATCATTTCATATGCTGTTTTATGTATTCTAAATGTAGAACAAATGTCATATCCATTCATTCAACAAACCTCTGTTGGTAACTTGCAATGTGCACTGTATTATAATGTGTTATGTACAGAAAGCACTAGTGTTGCTTGGAGGTATCAAAGCACTAAGTGACCAGGGGAACTTTTGAAAGCTAGTAATGCAAATTTTAATTAGAATGTGAACTAGCATAATTAGAAAGCTTAATTAAGTGATGCTCCAGTGGTTTGAAAGGAAGTCAAGTTCTGTTCTCCCCATTTTTCATTACATTCTATAGTTTAGGTGTTTTAGTTTTACATTATTAAAAAGTTTAGTCATGTCTTGAAAAGAAATTCTCTTTATGGCTCTATGAAAATTAAAATTTGCTATGGTCCTTTTACTGAAAGGCTCAATACCTACACCTCCAAATCATCCAGAGCATAAGGCATAAATCTCTCCCTTTTCACTCATTCACTTTTTAAAAAAATTTATTTATTTATTTTTAATTGGTGTGTTGTAATCATACATCTTTGTTAGGTACAAGCTGGTAAAGGTAAAGGCATACATGCACACATTTCTCATTTAACCCTTCCCCAATTCCCACCCCACTCCCTCCTCCTCCCTCCTTCTCAAGTTCAGTTTACTGATTGACTTTGATGTGTTCATAAAGTACATCATGTTCATTAGGGTGTCCTCACTCCCCCCATCACCTTCCATTAAGTCAAATTCTTTGCTCACCTAAGGATTCTCCTTCTTCTTCTGGAGTCCCTCTTATGTCCCATTTTCTCCCTAGCTTCCACATATTAGGGAGAGCATATGATTTTTAACTTTTGTGACTGACTAATCTCACTTAACATAATATTTTCCAGTTGCATCCATTTCCCTGCAAATAACATGATTTTGTTCTTCTTTATGGCTAAGTAAAATTCCATTGTGTACATATCCCATAGTTTCGTAATCCATTCATCTGTTGATGGACATCTTGGCTGGTTCCATAGTTTGGCAATTGTAAATTGTGCAGCTATAAACATAGATACATATGGTTTGGCTTGATAGTTTGTTTTCCGTTCTTTTGGGTAGATACCCAGAAGTGGTATTGCTGGATCATATGGTAGGTTCATTCCCATTCGTCTGAGGACCACTGTTTTCCAAAGTGGTTGCACTAATTTGCAATCCCACCAACACTATATTAGAGTTCCCACTTCTCCACACCCTTGCCAGCATTTGTTGTTGTTCGTGTTCTTGATGATTGCCATTCTGATTGGAGTTAGGTGAAATCTCAAGGTAGTTTTGATTTGCATCTCTCTGATTGCTAATAATGTGGAACATTTCCTCATACATTTACTGGCCATTTGTATTTCTTCTTTTGTGAAGTGTCTATTTAGATCCTTTGCCCATTTTTTAAATTGGGTTATTTGTTTTCTTAGCTGTGATTTTCTTGAGTTCTCTGTATATCCTAGATATTAGACCTCTATCTGTAGAGTAACTGGCAAAAATCTTCTCCCACCCTGTGGGCTCTCTGTTGAGGTTCATGATAGTTTCCTTTGCTGCACAGAAGCTCTTCAGTTTAATGCAATCCCATGTATTGATCTTCCTTTGAGTTGCTTGTGCTTTGGGGGTCTTTTTCAGAAAGTTTGTACCTGTGCCTATGTGTTCAAGTGTTGGTCCTATACCCTGTTCAAGTAGCTGCAAGGTCTCTGGCCTGACTTCCAGGTCTTTGATCCACCTTGAGGAGGGTGAGAAAGTGGGGTTTATTTCCATTTTCCTGCATTGGTTAACCAGTTTTGCCAACATCATTTGTTAAAGAGGCTATCTTTTTTCCAGTGTATGTTTTTGGCTCCTTTGTCAAAAATCAGTTGACTGTAAGCACATGGGTCTGTTTCTGAGTCTTTTATTCTGCTCCATTGGTCTATGTGTCTGTTTTTGTGCCAATACCATGGTGTTTTTATTACTGTGGCTTTGTAGTAGAGTTTGAAGGCAGGTATTTTGATCCCTCCTGCATGGTTGTTGTTGCTAAGAACTACTTTGCTATCCTGGGTTTTTTGTTGTTCCAAATGAATTTAAGGACTGATTTTCTATGTCTGTGAGGAGTGACCTTGGTAATTTCATGGGTATTGTCATTCATTCACTTAACAGGTATTCATTAACCAACTACTATATGTTATCAGTCATCCTTAAATTCAACCTCCCTTAAGCTTCAACTCTAATTATTTAGACATATTTATTAACCAACTACTCTGTGACCAGTCACCCTTGATAACTTGATAGACTGACAATAACTATCTCCCTTAAGCCTCAAAACTAATTATTTATACTTTGTGTAGATTATTAGCTTCCAAACATCTCTCAAGACATCACCTTCCCCTGTCTACTCTCAGCCCATCATCAGCTCTGGCCTGTTCCTACGGATATATCCCCTTGCCTTCAATTGTCAATGTAGATTGATTCTCTCAATAAATATTGATTTTATTACTATTAAGGGTCAAATATTTTTAAGGTACTTGAGATAGAGCAGTGCTCCAAAAAGTCAGTATCTCTCTTTGTGGATCTTTAATTTTAGAAGATAAGATCAACAATAAAAAGAGATATATAATATCAAATGGTATTAATATAGAGAAAGAAGATTAAGAGGCCAGAGTACAACAGGGTGCTATTCTAGACAGGATAGTCATGGAAGATTCTTTAAGAAGATAACATTTAAGCACAAGTTTTAATGAAGTAATGAAGGTAGCCATGGAGATCTCTGGAGGAAAAATGCCGCAGCAGAAAGAGATGCAGCACAGAGACCTTGACAGAGCAGCCTGCTTGACATGTTCAGAAAAATACACGGAGGCAAGTATACTAGAGGACGATGAAGGGAGGCATAGAAGTTAAAACCAGAAAAGGAGGCAGGGGTCACATCAAGTAGAAAATTGTCTTTAAAACTGAAATCTTAAAAAAATTGGCTCATTATTACCAGCACCTATTACTGTAACTTGAGAGATAAAGAATGTGATTAAAATATCAACATATGAATGTTTTCTTTGGAAGGGGTGTTGTGCATGTGTGTGAGTGTGTATGCACGTGTGTGTGTGTGGTATGTACATGCATGTGTATGTACAGGGTTGCGTATAAAACACACCTTTCTTACAATGGGTTGTGATAAAGTTTGGAACAGCACTGAAGCTTCTCCATGATGACAGCTGGAAAATGTGACCTGGTTCACATTTTAAAAGAAAAACCCTAGGCGTTCTGGAGTGCAAACCACAAGGACAAAAACAGAGCTGGGACAAGAGTTTGGCTGTGACATGATCCAGGAATGTGGACCATTGAATGGGGAGTACTCATTTGGAAGGACAACTCAGTAAAATTTGTTCAGGATAATCGGCAATATCTAGAGTTCTCATGGTGCTTAAATAAGTTTGGATAGGAAAAAGGGTTTTATAAACACTAGAATGGTGCTCAGCACAGCATAAGGGAATACAATTCAAGTGGCATGTATTGATCATAAACTAGGCATCCACAGCTACTCTCACTGTTCTCCACAGTCAGGAAATAAACCTGAATTTCTGCTCCCAAGGAACTTTAGAGCAGTACAATCTGGATACATAGACATAAAAATGTGTCACCTTAGCACAGTGTGTACTATGACAATGGCATGTGGAAGGTTCTCAAGGAAAATAGCTAATTTAAAATTCTGAGAAGAAACAGTTTCTATTGTAAGACTCCTTCCATAGGCTAAATGTTCAATATCTTTAGCAATCAGGGAGAAGCAAATCAAAACTACACTGAGATTCCATCTATCCTAATTAGAATGGCAATCATCAAGAAAAATACAAACAATAATAAATGCTGGTGAGGATGGTGGGAAATAGGAATTAGTATATACTGTTGGTGGGATTGCAAATTAGTGCAGCTGCTAGGAAGATCAGTGTGACCCAGTTATACCGTTGCTGGATATCTTTCCAAAAGAATTTAAGTCAGAATGTTATAGTAATAAACACATATCCATGTTTATAGCAGCACAATTCACAGTGTTGATGGACACAGTAGTCCAGGTGTCCATCAACAGATGAATGGATTACACAATTATCATATACACACAATGTAATTCTACTCAATTGGTTGGGTAGAATACCAAAATTATATTATTTGAAGGAAAATGGGTAGAACTAGAGAACTTTATGCTAAGTGAAATTAGCTTCCACATATAAGAGAAAACATATGACCCTTCATTTTCTGTGACTGGCTAGAGAGAAATTGAGATACAAGAGGGACTCCAGCTAATAGAGGAGAAACCCCAGGGGAGCAATGGACAGGTCATAGGGGAAGGAAGCTGAGGGTAGACTTGATGAAGGGAATACTTCAGTTGATACTACATACATATGCGAAATTACCAGTGCAAATCTCAATATTGTGTATGAGGAAGGGGAGGGAGTGTGGTGGGATTCAGGGGGAAGCTCACTAAGTGCTGTATGTCCTTATCACTGTGAACTTCATCACCATGTGTCATTACAACTCACCAAGAAAAAAAAAAAAGAACACTTAAGCTTCCATGAGATATTATAAGCCAAAAATTAACTATAAAGGAACTAGAAGAAAGTTTTAGGTGAAAAATCAACACATCACCCCCACAGATATTACTGAGTCACCTATCAAAGCTACATGTCATCTTCACCACTGCGCCACTGCCCTACAGCCACAAAACAGAATCAAAATGAGCAAGAGGAAAGACTCTTTGGCACTTCTGTATCAATAATGTGAATCAATAATGAGTCATCCTGGAGACATTAACCACAGAAAATCACACTCCTCCTGTTCCCATCAATGAGTAGCCCCAGGAAATGAATCCACAGTGAATACAGAAACATAGTTACAGAATTAGAAACTTCATTAAGGAAAACCAGTTTAAACACACTTTACTACCTTTAGAGGAATCCTAGCATATTTTAATTTACACTTTAAAAATTTTTTAATCTCAAAAGCATTTTTTTCAATCTCAAAAGTATCTTTTTAAATTTCTCATCCTATCACTGATCTCTCTGAAAAATTTCAGGACATAACAATGGTTAATAAAATATCTTAATCAGGTACAAAGATTTCAGCTTCTCTAGTAGTAGCTGCCTCTTATGGTGACACGGATTCAATACATTTGTAGCATTATATAAGAAAGCATTTGTGTACTACACTATTTTTCTTTTCTTTTTATCGGTGCAGTGTAATCATACATCTTAATGAGGTACAGGCTGGTAGAGGTATACATGCACACAGCACTCATTTAACCTTTCCCCATTTCCCACCTCATTCCCTTCCCCATCCCTCCTTCTCATGTTCGGTTTAGTGACTGATTTTGATATATTTGTGAAAGTACATCCTGTGCATTAGGGTATTTCCCTCTCTCCCCCCCAACCTTCAGTTATGTCACCTTCTTTGCTCATCTAAGGTTTTTTCTTCTTCATCTAGAGTCCTTCCTATGACCTACTTTCTCCTTAGCTTCTGCATATTAGGGAGAGCATCCAATCATTAAAAACACAAACAACAACAAATGCTGGCAAGGGTGTGCAGAAGTGGGAACTCTAATACATTGTTGGTGAGATTAAAAATTAGTGCAACTACTTTGGAAAACAATATGGAGAATCCTCAGACGAATGGGAATGAACCTACCATATAATCCAGCAATACCACTTTTAGGTATCTATCCAAAAGAATGGAAATCAAACTACCATACTAATGTACTATACTTTTATATGAGATGATTATCAGAAAAAAGTGACAAATATTATTGTAAATTTGTTTCTATTTTAAATTTCCTTAGCAGGTAAACTATTAAAAGATCTCCTTTGTAAACACTTCCATTAACACTCTGTACATATATGAAATTATCAAAGCCAATCTCAATATCTTTATGCAGAAGGAGAGAAAGTGGGAAAGGAGCCAAGGAGAAGCTGACCAAGTGTTCTATGCATGTATGTCCCTCTCACTCTAGATTTCATTATGATGTGAGACTGCAATGCACCAATAAAAGTATATTTTAAAAAGACTTCCTAGCTGGGCATGGTGGCACATGCTTGTAATCCCAGTACTTGAGAGGCTGAGACCGGAGGATCCGGGTTTGCCGCCAGCCTCAGCAACTTCATGAGGCTCTCTGCAACTTAGTGAGACCCTGTTTCAAAATAAAGAATAAAAAATAGGAGTGGGGGTGTAGCCCGAATGTAGAATGTCCCTGGGTTCAATCCCCAGTACCACAAAAAAAAAAAAAAAGACTTCCTTTGTGAAGAAAAATAGACTTTTAAAATGATACTGGGATATAATGAGATGAGCACTGGCTTAGAATCTTAGTTTTTAGCTGTCAGTGTGATTAAAATTATTTGTAAATTCTGTAACATAAGAGCAACAATACCGAGAGGCAGTGGTAAGATTCTTTTGGCTGGGGTAATAGAGAATAGGAATACTAGGGGGTAAAATTAAATAAAATAGCCAATAGAATAACTTGAAAGTGTCATTAATTGAACTAATATTTCTGAGACCATACTTTGAGGAACACACAGTTACATAGATGATCTCAACAAATGTAACAAAACACTTATTCCCGGAGCAATAATGGCTAAGATGTACATGGTGGGAAAGGATGCTCCAGAAGTGGGAGGAGGAGGTGGAGGAGAACCACCTGAAAGTGAGGAGTTATGTTTTCATGGGAATCTGAAATACCCCACACATCTCATCAAGAACCTCACATCAGGTAAGCTACAAATTCCACACAGTGACCAGGCAGGCGTGGAGCGAGCACCCCCAGGACACTACACCCTACGCAAGCGGAGACCCCTGAAACAGCCACAACGACTGGAACGCGTGAGACGAGACAAACAGCGTAAACCCCTGCAGGTCTGCGCCCCTGCGGGTCTGCGCCCCTCTGTGGGTCTGCGCCTCTGCGGGCCTGCCCCTCTGCGACCCTGCGCCCCTCTGCGGGCCTGCGCCCCTGAGGGTCTCGGCCCCTGTGGGTCTGCGCCCCTCTGTGGGCCTGCACCCCTCTGCGGGTCTCAGCCCCTGCGGGTCTGCACCCCTGCGGGTCTCGGCGCCTGTGGACCTGCGCCTCTGCGGGTCTGCGCCCCTGCGGGTCTGCCCCTCTGAGGGTCTGCACCCCTCTGCAGGACAGCACCCCTCTGCGGGTCTGCCCCCCCCCCCCCCCCCCGGCGGGTCTGTGCCCCATCGCGGGGCTGCCCCTGCTGCACACCGCTGCAAAGAGGGAAAAGTGACTACACAGCAGAGCTTGAAGTAGGGCTGCCGTCAGAGGGGATGAAACGTGATTGGGGCAATGAGAGGCACTGAAAAAAAGCCCAGGAGGAAGAGGGGAGACTGCTTGCACCACGAACCGGCGGCCATCTTGCTACCAGCCTTACCCAGCCAACTTCCTGTCAACTACCCAGACGGTCAGTGACCTCTGGTGCCCCGCAGCAGACTGGAGGAGGAACAGGCCGAGCAGCACGGATATGTAAGTCTGCACCCCCAAGGTTCAGGGAACACTATACGAGGGATAGACTTAAACACCCACCCTGCTAGAGCTTAGGAACATAAGGGTGGAAGAACCCAGTGCACGTAGGGCACCTGGAAAGATCCAGCATTTAGACTGCATACCTGCCAACAGCAAAGGCAGGGAGAGAGACACAATCAAGCCCTGTGGAGAGCCCAGAGACATAAGCTAACACCAACAAAACCCCTGCCTGCATTGACAGAGAAAATTAAAATCCCAGAGACACACCCGAAAATTTAAGCTTGATACTTATGAACTAGCAGTGTCCGTTTTAGTGTCTGGTTGCTGTTTTTAGACTTTGGGGTCTTTTTTTTTTCTTTTTTTCTTTTTTATTTGTTTGTTTTTGTTTATGTTTTTTTTAGTATTAAGTTGTATCTGTTTTTACCCTGTTCTTATTTGTATTACCTTGATTCTTTTATGTTTGTTTGGATGATTACTTGCTTTGTAATTACTTGCTTAGGTTGTTGAATCCCCTCCTTATCCCCTCTACAAGCTCCCCCCCTCATCTATATTCCTCTCCTTAACACTTTAACTTCTCTCTTTTCTTCTCCTCTTTTTCCTGTCTCATACCAAGGCCATCTCATACTTCCACACTCAAAACTCTATATTCACTACCAGATTCTCCCAACAGATATAAACTCAAGAGCAAGAGAACCATGGGAAGGAAAAATAACAAAGAAACAATGAGCTACCACAACCCCTTAATAAAAGATCTCACCAACCCAGAATGGCAGAGATTACCAGAAGAACAATTCAGATCTCTAATACTAGAAACAATACAGAATTTTCAGAAAGAAAGCAGGGAAAACTGGAAAGAATTAAAGGAGGAAATAAAGGAACAAATAAAGAAAGAATTTGACGACCTGAAAAGAAACCAAAGAGAAGCATTGAAGGAAGTGAAAGATGAAATAATCGAAATGAAGGCCTCAATACAAACTATAAACAACAGATTAGATCACATGGAAAATAGAATATCACTCCTAGAGGATGACCACTCCAAAAATGAATCTATAGTCTATAACTTAGAAAAAAAAATACAACAATATGAATTGGACATGGAAGAGATCTGGGCAAATTTTAAAAGAGCTAACCTAAGAATAATATGCATAGAAGAGAGATTAGAAGTTGAAAGTTATGGAATAAACAATCTCTTCAAAGAAATAATAACAGAGAATTTTCCAAACATAGAAAGACAAGTCGACACGCAGGTTCAGGAAACATACAGAACTCCCTCAAGACAAGACCAAAGAAGAGGTTCACCACGCCACATAGTAATCAAATTGACCAATGTAGAGGCAAAGGAGAGAATCTTAAAGGCAACAAAAGTAAAAGGCCAAGTGACATTTAGAGGCAAACCAATTAGAATCACTCCAGACCTCCCAAACCAAGTCATGAAAGCCAGGAGAGGCTGGAGTAACATATTCCAAACTCTGAAAGAAAACAACTTCCAGCCAAGATTCTCATACCCAGCGAAACTCTCTCTTAAAATTGATGGGGATATAAAAACCTTCCATGACAAACAGAAACTAGACTAGCACTAGAGAAACTGCTTAAAGAGATTAACTACAAAGAAGAACTAACCAGTAAACGTCAGAACCAGAGAAACAATAACTTCCAGGAAGCAAACAGCTAAGCAAAGAAGAACAAACACTACTGCAAACAGAAATCAAAACTCAAAATGTTAGGTATTAAAAATCACCTCTCAATAATCACACTGAATATAAATGGTCTC
>PVLC010035154.1:0-16506 GCA_004027655.1 Graphiurus murinus | reverse complement strand
AAAAAGAAAAAAAGTTAAAAAGGAGCCGGGTGTGGTGACGCACGATTGTAATCCCAGCATTGGGGAGGCTGAGACCAGAGGATCCGGGTTCGCAGCCAGCCTCAGCTACCTAGTGAGGTACTCTGCAACTTGGTGAGACTCGGTTTCAAAATAAAGAATAAAAACTAGGGCTGGGGGTGTAGCTCGGAGGTAGAATGCCCCTGAGTTCAATCCCTAGTACCGCAAAAAAAAAAAAAAAAAAAAAAAAAGTTAAAAAGGCCTGGGGATATAGCTCAGTGACAGAGGGTCCCTGCGTTCAATCCCCAGTACCAAAATAAATAAATAATAAAAATAAACAATAAAATAATAAAAATAAGCAAATTGGCTGACTTAGTGGACAATATGTTGTTTCTTCTATATTTTAGTATTGCATGCTAACCATGTGCCAAGCTCTCTGTTAAACTCTTTACTTCCATGTTCTCATTTAATGCTCCAACAACTCTATGAGGTAGATACTATTATCCCCATTTTGCAGATGAGGAAACCGAGGCTTACCAAGGTTCAATAATTCATCCAGTGGCATGGATAGGAAGTGACAAATCGAGAATATGAGTGTGGGCTACCTAGCTCTGGAATCCATACTTTAGATCTATACCCTCTACAAGCCATCTTCCCTCTTTCCCAAACTCCAGGCCATCCACTTTGCAAATCTGCACACAGATTTAATCTTTGCAAATCTGCGCCTATGCGCTTGCGACACCTCTCGAACTGGTGTCTCACATTATTCAACTTCTGCACCATGATTTCCTTTTTCATGTATCTGTGCTTTGTGTCTCTGCTAGAGATGGTGAGCTTCTCCAAAGTAGGGACATTGAATTCTTTGGCTCCTCTGAGGAGTTCACTGATGAAGGGTGCCACTCAAAACAAGTGCAAGACAAAAGATGGCAACATCCCAAGTGTCCATCAGTGGATGAATGGATTTTTAAAATGTGGTATACACATACAATATATGTATTGTACATACATATGCATTTTTTTTCAGTGCAGGAGATAGAACCCATATTATTCAGTTTTTAAAAGGAAGGAAATTCTAACATGCTATGATATGTGGATAAACCTTGAAGACATTACGCTAAGTGAACAAAGCCAATCTCGAAGAGACAAATAGTATGTGACTGAGCTTATTTGAAATTTCTAGAGTAGACAAATTCATAGAGACAGAAAATAGAATGGTGGTCACTAGGGGCTGGAGGAAGAGAAAAGGGGGAGCCATTGTTTAATGGGTAAAGAGTTTCAGTTTTGCAAGCCCAGAGCCTTCTGTCGAAGGGACAGTGGTGAAGGTTGCACAACAATTTGAATATACTTAATGCTACAGAACTGTACACTTAATTTTATATTATGTGTATTTTACCATAATTAAAATTAAAAACAAACAAAGGCAAAAACTAGAAAAACAGGCTGTGGGTGTAGCTCAGTGGTAGAGTCCATGTTTAGCATGCATGAGGCCCTGGATTCAATCCTTAACACCCAAAACAAAACAAAGCAAATGAACAACAAAAAAAAAAAAACCAGAATACATGGCTATCACAGAACACAGAAGTGCCTTTTCTGCAGCATGGCCCTGTGGTATTTGCAGACAGAAGTCACATTGCTCTCACAGATGTCAGAAAGCTGGTCCTCCACCAGAAAGTCCTTCTGATAGTGTGACGCCAAAGCCCTGCGATGGGGACAAATAATTCAGGGATGCCACTGCTGTGTCCTACAGGTCACTCTCAGAACATGCCCCTCCGACAGCTATGGAAGCAAGAGGAAATCCAAGAAAGTGTGTCTTTGAGACCTCAACAGCCACCTCTTCCTGTTTCGGAGGCTCATCCTGTGTAGGACTCCCACATCTGACTCTCAACAGCAGAAGACAAGTCCAGGCATCCACCATGTCCCTTATCAGGGAGACACCCCAGCAAAATTACAGGGAGAGGGTAGTCTCCACTTGGGAAACAGGATGAGCCAGCACCAACTAGCAAAGATAACTTTTTTGGGATACCAGGAACTGAAATCTGTGAGCTATACTCTCAGCCCTATTTTATTTTGAAATAGGGTCTCACTGAGTTGTAAAAGGTCTCACTAAGTTGCTGAGGCTGGCCACGAACCCAGTATTTGGGAGGCCTCCTGTCTCAGCCTCCCAAATACTGGGATTACAGGCATGTGCCACCACGCCTGACTCAAGAAGACATTTGACACAGCCATACACAGAGGCAAGATGCTGTTAAGACACTGGGGGAAGTCAGCCATCGATATGCCAAAGAGAGAAGACTGGAATAGATCTTTCCCCCATAGCCCTGAGAAGGAACCCACCCTGCCAACGCCTTGACCTTGGTCTTCCAGCCCCTGTGAGAAAATAAATTTCCATTGTTTAAGCACCCAGTCTGTGGCACTTCACCACGGTGGCCCTAGCAAACTAATCTAACATGTACTGGAAATCACAGCTAAAAGAAGCACAGGCAAGTACTGGATGCCCCCTTCCCACAACCTCGAGCCTTCCAAAACCTTAGGCCCTGGGTTTAATCAGGAGGTGGGTGTGTCCTAAAAATAAAACAAATTAAGTTTCCTGTTAGCTGGACAGGTTCAAGGAGTAGAGAAAAATTAATTTATATAAGTTTTAAAATTATTTGTTTATTTATTTATTTATATACTTACTTTTTGTTTATGGACTGAGATTCATACCCCCAACTATAGCAAATGTAGAGGGCAAGCTTTGTTTTCATTAAATCAAAGAAGGCAGAGTAAAGAGGGTAATGATGCAGACACTATCTATAAAAGTCAGGCTACAGCCGGGCATGCTGGCTCATGCTTGTAATCCCAGTACTTAGTGAGACGCTCTTTCCAAATAAGAAATGAAATTGGGCTGGGGGTGTAGCTTGGAAGTAGAATGCCTCTGAATTCAATCCCCAGTACCCCCTAAAAAAAGGCCAAACTATGAACCACGAGGAGTAAAATCTTGGCCTGGTCCTAAACTCCTATGCCTCAGTGTCTCCACCTGGAACAATTAAAAAAAAAAAATCATAACAATGGTATCTGCCTCAGAGGTTGCTAAGAGGGATATGGAGGACAATCCTTATATGGCACTTGCAGTAGGTCCTGATTTTCAATAAATGTTTGTTATCATCAGGAAGCAGCCTACATCTACCTTAAACTGAAGAGTATCCACTCTATGGGAAATGAAACACTGAAAAAATATAAGAACTTGTACTTTTTTTCCAAGTTATACCCTTCTGTGTGTGTGTGTGTGTGTGTGTGTGTTACTGGAGATTGAACCCAGGAGCATTCTACCTCCAAGCTACACCTTCAGTCCTGTTCCTGTTTTTTTATTCTTTATTGTGAAACAGGGTCTCACTAAGTTGTGGAGGACCTCACTAAATAGCTGAGGCTGGCCTCAAACCTGTGATCCTCCTGTCTCAGTACTGGGATTACAAGCATGTGACACCATGCCTGGCTCAGGCTCCCGAGTACTGGGATTACAAGCATGCGACACCATGCCTGGCTTCAAGTTATACCCTTCTGAAAAAAGCTTGATCATAATCTGTGGATGAAAATGGACTGGCATTAAAGGGTCAAGGTTTTATTAAATTGTACCTCCATTGCCCTATGTCTCCCCTGTCCCTGTGACCTCTGTCCTCAGTTTGGATGCACTCTTCATGAAGCCTCAGTCACTAGTCACTTGCATGTGTCCAAGTATTTGCAGCAGTCAGGTGTATAATGATTATTGCTAGCATTTTTTTCCGGGCAGACTTCGAAAGACATCATTTGTGACCAAGAAGGTTTAGTGGATCTTGCAGGAGTGGTATGGTACCTGCCTCACATGTGCAAAGGTTCTGGGTTGAATCTCCAGCATGGCAATGAATAAACAAATAAAATGAAGAAATTAAAGGGTTAAGCCCCCAAGGCAACTGATATGTGGACAGCTAGAATGAATAACCCTATTCAAGGTAAAAACTCCTGGTCCAACCCATTCTTTCTTCGTGAGAGGGGCCAAGATAGCTCTCAGCACAGATTCTCAGCCGGCACAGAACCAGAGCAAAGGGGAAAATATATGTCCTCTGGGCTTGGGTTTTGCCTTGACCAGTTCATGTCACCTCTCCCGGCTGCAATGCCTTACCTTTAAAATGGGATTCAAACTACCCAGGTACTCCACAGAGTGGTTGTGAGGCTAAAATCAGATGTCTGTAGCCCATAACAAGCATGTGATCACTGACAAGAATAATAAAAATCATAGTAGGCCATCTCTTAGATGATCTCCAGTTTTCTTATATAGAGGTACTAGGGATTGAACCCAGAGACACTCTAGCTCTGGGCTACACCCCCAATCCTTTTTATCTTTCATTTTGAAACAGGGTCTCACTACATTGCTGAGGATCTCACTAAGTTGTCAAGCCTGGTCTCAAACCTTCCATCCTCCTGTCTCAGCCTCCTAAGTACTGGGATTACAGTTGTGTGCCACCACACCCAGCTTAATAATGTAAATCAGAGCCGGGCGTGGTGTCGCACGCAGGCTTGTAATCCCAGCATTTGGGAGGCTGAGACCAGAGGCTCCCGGTTCTTGGCCAGCCTCAGCTACCTAGTGAGGCACTCCACAACTTAGTGAGACCTGGTTTCAAAATAAAGAATAAATAATAGGGCTGGGGGTATAGCTCAAAGGTAGAATGCCCCTGAGTTCAATCCCCAGTACCGCAAAAAAAAAAAAAAAAAATCGTAAATCAGAAAGATGTAGGCACTGATAATAAAATGTATGATTGGGCTGAGGATGTGGCTCAGTGGTAAAGTACTTGCCTAGTATGCATGAAGCCCTGGGTTCAATCCCCAGCGCTGCAAAAACAACAACAGCAGTAAATTTATCTATCTATGATAATTATAGATGAAAACTAGTTAAGATATTAAAAAAGGTGATTGTATTTCTGTTGTTTATGATTTAATTATGTTGGTATTATTGACTTATTTATTGTATTGCAAAATACTGAAACTACTACATGTAAACCATCATTAATAAAACTTTAACTCAGAAAAAAAAAAAAAAAGATATTTTAAAAGGGGTGAATGGGAGTTGGAGGTATAGCTCACTGGTCAAGCACATGCTTAGCATGCACGAGGCCCTGGGTTCAATCCCCAGCACCACCACTCCCAATTGTTTCCCATATTGACTTACTTTTTTTTTTTCCCTCAAGACAATGATTAGAAATCAATTATCAGGTGTCAGACCATCCCTTCTGGTGACCTGGCTAATAACCCTCCACAGCCTCCTCTTGAGTTCTCTGACCCCTACCCTTCTCCACAGTTCCCCATTTTCTAATTTAGAGCCCTCTGGAGCAGATCAGCTGGTCGCCTGGAAAAACACAGGCTTCCCAGTCCTGGGAAGACTTATTCCATGCTGGCCAGAGGCCCAGCACTCCGGCTTCTTCTGCCCTGGCCTCTGAGTCCAAATGTCAAGACTAAATATTCTACAGCCAGCCGCACACTGCTGGCGACCTCCTTTCCCACTTTAGGCCCCAGCTTTCATTTGCAAGGGAGATGAAAGATCTGCAAGAGGGGGTACGGAAGCTGCAAAGAGGCTTCTTTCCCTTGAAATGCCTTGGTTATAAATCTGAGTTGGTTCCAAAACTTGTCTAGAACAATCAATTTCACAGATGGTGTTCATTAAAAAAAGAGTGATCAATAAGACCAAGAAAAAACAAAAAACCCTCTGTGTTCAAATTCTGGACCTTGAGAAAAAGCAAGTTTAATCAGAGTAAAAGAAAAAAGAGGTGGAGATAGTTGTGACAATTCCCAAGGGGGCTCTTCCAACTGGAGGGTAACAACTGGGGCTCTTTATTGGATATAGTTCCATTTCAAAACACTGGGGGGACTCCAATATACAATAAGCAGACTGGCTTCACTTCCCAGCTCTGACTCAGGTTGACTTTCAGCTCATCAAAGGGAAAAGAGGAGCCGGGCATGGTGGCGCACACTTGTAATCCCAGTACTTGGGAGGCTGAGACAGGAGGATCCGGGTTCGCGTCCAGCCTCAGCTACTTAGTGAGGCCCTCTGCAACTTAGTGAGACCCTGTTTCAAAATAAAGAATAAAAAATTGGGCTGAGGATGTAGCTCGAAGGTAAAATGCCTCTGGGTTCAATCCCTAGTACCACCAAAAAAAAAAAAAAAGGGGAGAAGAGGAGACAGAAAGCAAAGAGTTCAGATGAAGGGGGAATAATTTCAGATGTTCCCAGTCAGAGTCTAAAGAGAAAGGGAAGGAGGAAGGAAGACAGGTGAGGTACCTGCCAGAAGAAGTGCTACAGGGAGGTGGAATGAAAGGATCTGAGTAAGACTAGAGAGACACAGGTCTGGGGCAGGGTGGCGGGGGGCAAGGAAGAAAGGTGGGATGGGAGGAGCAGGGGGTGAGGCTCAGCCTCCCTCCCCAGCCTGCCATTTCTTTTCTTTCCTCCCCCAGCCTCCAAGTGGCACAGCTGACCTGGCACAACCTGCCTGGGAGCGGAAAGGCAGGCCTGAGGCCTGGGTAAGTCTTAGTGAGACCAAGAAACACAAAGCACTGACTGCTGCCAGGCAGGCTTGGGCAGCGGGTGCCATCTTGTCTGGGGCACTCAACACTTGCTGAGAAGCATGTCCACTGCATCCTCGGTACTAAAGCCAGGTACTCTCAAAACGCTGATAGTAATCATGCTTCCGTGTAACTAAGCTCCTTTTCTCTCCTCAAGTCCCAATAAAAAGATTCCTGTTTGCACAGCACACTGCACTTTGTATCATCTCACTTAAGATCTGCTCAGGAGAGATTTGCATACAGCTACTACAAAAACATATCTACAGGATGTGAATTCTAGATATGGGTGACCGGGCCAGGATTTCTCAACATGGGCACTGTTGATGTTTTGGAGGCTGAGTCTTTGTGGGGGAGAGAGGCTGTCCTGTGTTGCAGGGGGTTTAGCTACACCCCTGGTCTCCATCAACGCTCTCCTTGCAGAGATAGACCAATCTCTCAGGCCCAGCCTGCTGATTCTAGTCCCGAGGCTTGGCCAGGTTTCATAGTGGCAACTGCCAAACCTTTCTCCAAGTCCACAATAGCAGGACTTCCCCACACTCCGACACACAGGAATCCTTGGGAATTTTGTTAAAATGCAGATTCTGGTTTGATAGGTCTGAGATGGGGCTCAGGATTTTCTAGTTTCATCACGCTGCAGGAGGGGATACAAACATCGCAGGTTCCTGGAACAAACGTTGGGCAGCAAGACCCTATCCTGCTGGTTCAGTAAAAGAACTAGGTAGGAAAATTGGCTTGACATCTAGTAGCTGTGGGTGTCTTAGCTGGTTAACTAAAGTCCCTGGGTGCCTCAATATACTCATTTGAAAAAATGATAGTGATTGTAAAAATTAAGAAAGACAGTGGAGGTAAAGAAACTGACTTCGCATCTGGCACTCAAGAAATGTTTTGGCACCGGGCATGGTGATGCAAGCTTGTAATCCCAGTACTTTGGAAGCTGAGACAGGAGGATCACAGCTTTGCAGCCAGCCTCAGCTACTTAGTGAGGCCCTCCGCAACTTAGTGAGACCCTTTTTCAAAATAAAGAATAAAAATAGGGCTGGGGGTATAGCTCAGAGGTAGAATGCCCCTGGGTTCCATCCCCAGTACTGGAAAAAAAAAAAGTTTTTACCTTCCTCTGCCGCCTAGCTCTTTTTATCACCAAGCAGAGTCCCTGGGAACCCCTCTCTACCCCCGAATCCCCTCCCAAGACAAAACTCCAGTTCTTTCTGAATGAGAGTTGGAGAGGGAAGGATTTCTTCTCTTTTCTTCCTTTATCTTTACACCTCTCTGCTGGTCCCACCAGAACATCTGTCATCCTTGGGAGGCTGTGGATTGTTTTGATAATGAAGCATAGATGAAAGGAATATTTTAAAACAATGTACACATTGTGCCTGCATGCAAAAGCAATGCCTCCCACTCTCCTGGCCCATCTCTGTGCTGCATTTAACACAGATCCAAACTTCTCTCTAAAGGAAAAATGATCCCAAACAGGAATTATTACAAGCACTTTGGACATGATCTAGATTTCCATTTGAGTTTGTTCATTTTCTTCCTCAAATGAATGAATTCTGCTCACCTGTAATTGGGTCGGGGGGGGGGGAATTCTTGCTATCCTTTGAAGGAAAAAACATTCTGATGTAAAATATTAACTCACTGAGTGAAATATACCTTTTGGAATCAACAGCACACGGCACATAGGCCCCTGGTTTTAATTCATATAAAACACATACACACACACACACACACACACACACACACACACCAAAAACTTCTGAATTCAGTGTTGTTAAGTATTAAGCTTTTCTAGAATATGAACTAAAATTTATTCCTTCAGAGTTGAGCACAGTGGCACACTCCTGTAATTTCAGTACCTGGGAGGCTGAGACAGGAGGATCGCAGGTTCGCAGCCAGCCTCAGCAACTTGCTGAGGCCCTCTGCAACTTAGTGAGACCCTGTTTCAAAATGAAAAAATAAAGTAGGGCTGGGAGTGTAGCTCAGATGTAGAATATCCCTTGGTTCAATCCCTAGTACCCCCCCACACACACACACAAATTATTCCTTCGGGGAAAATTACTCCCTCAAACCTTCCCTCACATAAAAACTGCTAAACAATGGTACCTTTCTCTGTAGGGTGTACTGGGAAACTTATCAGAGTGAGGCACTGCTCCAAAGAGAGTGGGTTTCTGCATCATTCTGCCATGGCATGATGTCATGATAATGTGAGCTGACACAGCCAGTGCACTGGGAGAGGCTGAGCCAGGACGATGTGGTTTGGCCTTCCTTTCCACACCTCTACATACACTCCATGCAGCTCAGGGCTCAGGCAGAGCTTTGCGTTAGACACTGAAGTCAGACAACTGCCTGCACTGCGTGGAGGGCGGGAGGAGGGGTAGGCAGTGTTCCTCCTGGTCCCCACCTTGGGGTTGGCGCTTTCCACTCAGGCCTCCACCACGGAAGGCACCAAGAGCTCAGTCCTAGCCCCCCAGGCTTGCCCTGGATGGAACCATAGGCATGGCCTCGGTGGAGCCCCCTCCCTCTTCCTGGAACTTGGTGTGGTCTGGGTGCCACATTAGAATTTTGCCAGGAATTCCTTCTAAAACCTAGAATTCCTGGCAACATTCTGTTCTAAAACCTACACCCAAGCAGCCAAGGGCACTACTCTAGGCATGGTGGGGAAATTCCCAGCTCGACTCCGAAGGATCCCTGGAAAACTGCCTGTTTATCTTTGCTCTGCAGAAGAAGCATCTTTCTCGAGGCCCCTAAATGCTTGTGACCTCTGACCTTCCCAGTTCTTATGTTGAAGGCTAATCACCAAAATGATGGAATCAGGAGGTGGGGCTATTGGGGAGTAAGTAGGTCATAAGGGCAGAGCCCTCTTGAGAGCAACATAAAAGAGGCCCCAAAAGAGGCCCCGAGAGATTCTTCACTCGTTCCCCTGTGGAGGACACAGCCAGGAAGTGCCATCTACGATGGAAAGTGAGCCCTCCCAGACAACACACCTGGCTGGTGCCTTGATCTTGGACTTCCCAGGCTTCAGAAATTGGAGACATAAATTTCTATTGTATAAGCTGCCCAGTCTATGGTAGTTTGTTATAGCAGCCTTGCTACCGTATGTGCAATACAACAATAAAGTACATCTTTACACAGTGTGAGGAAGGGTTGATATTTCCAGACCCGTGTTACCTACTTACCTACCTTTACACACTTGCTCAATTTCTCACCAACCCCAGGAGTTTAGGGGTTCCACATAGTGGGAAGCTCCAGCAGAATCCAGAGGATTGCCTCTGAGTTCTAGGCGTGAAATCCCTCAAGACCTAAGCCTGCCAATTTAGGATTTCTCAGCTTACTTAAGAATTTCCTCAGAAGTGGTATACACCTGTAATCTCAACACTTGGGATGCTGAGACAGCACAGGTTCAAGGCTGACCTCAGCAACCTAGTGAGAACCTGTTTCAAAAATAAATAAATAAATAAATAAATAAATAAATAAGGCTGGGGAGTATAGCTTAGAGCTAGAATGCCTCTGGGTTTAATCTTTAGTACCCCCCACCAAAAAAAAAAAAAGAATTTCCTGGGCTGCTCACGGTGGCACTAATACAGGAGAATTGCAGGTTCAAGGACAGCCACAGCAACTTAGTGAAACTCTCAGCAACCTAATGAGACCCTGTTTCAAAACAAAAAATAAAATAAAAGGCTGGGAGTATAGCTCAGAGGTAGAATGCCCCTGGGTTCAATTCCCAGTACCACCAATAAATAAATAAATAAAAATTAACTTTAAAAACTTTTTTTCTCACTTGTCCCAGTCACAAAGATCAAAGAAGTCTGATGAATTTAAGAACACAACCCATTTGGAGGATGTGGGGATACACCACATGTAATATTCTCCCGTC
Organism: Graphiurus murinus; assembly: GCA_004027655.1. Classification (NCBI taxonomy): domain Eukaryota; kingdom Metazoa; phylum Chordata; class Mammalia; order Rodentia; family Gliridae; genus Graphiurus; species Graphiurus murinus. The sequence continues at coordinate 6,075 of PVLC010035154.1, read as the reverse complement.
TCTATCTCATTCAACATGAATTTTGAAATAGGAATGTTTTGGTATCCACATCTTCCCTGATGAGTGAACTAAGTTTCCCTTTGTGTGACCTGCTCCAGATTTTATATAGGGAACCTGGCTGAGGTGCTGAGTTGCTACGGCCACACCATAGTTCTAGGTAACAATACCTATGTATTTGGTTCTGTTCATCTGGTCTGCTCCAACCAAACATCAAAACCATGTGCAAAGTCCCTGTCTGCCCCGAGGGGAAAAAAGGGTTCAAAGCACAGTGATCTGCTGTGCTCTGTGCCCCGCTGTGTTCTGCAGCTCTCCCCTTCCCTGACATTCACACCATGACCCCCTCAAGTACACAGGTATCCTCCCATGATCAGAAGCCAGTGGACAAAGCCCAAGATCTCACATCCACCTGAGGGACACACCGCCTCTCATCCCCATCCCTGTCTTCTGCAGGGGCAAGGACGGCAGCAGCATTCCACCTCCGAGGACATCTCCTCCAGTTGCATGGCCCATTCGGTCACTCTGAGACTGCCACAAAGATGGGGAGAAACTCCAGTCCAAGGTCTCTTGGACCTAGTTGAATATATCCCCTCTGGTTCTGGTGCCTCCAAGATGGGAGTCAGGACTAAAAGGGAAAAAGGTGTATGGGCCCCATGATGCTATGCTCTCAGTCCCTCCCCCCACACTGTCTGTCCAATCCTGCACCTCCTCCATCCCAGAATTCACTGCAACAGGAAGAAAGAACCCACCACTGGCCCATGGAGAAGTCACACCCTGTTTTACTGTAGGAAGAAGGGAGAGGCCTGAACATTTCATTTTCCTGGTACTCAACTTTCAAGAGAGGGGAACAAAGAAAAGAAATCTAATTTATTTATTTATTTGTTTATTTATTTATTTATTTATTTTGCAGTACTGAGGATTGAACTCAAGAGCATTCTATCTCTGAGCTACACCCCCAGTCCTATTTTTTATTCTTTATTTTGAAACAGGGTCTCACTAAGTTGTGGAGGGCCTCACTAAGTTGCTGAGGCTGGCCACAAACTAGGATCCTTCTGTCTCAGCCTCCCAAGTACTGAGATTACAAGCATGCGCCACCACGTCCGGCCAGAAATCAAATTTATATTAAGGGTTTTAGTTTCCTAAAAAGCATCCTGAATCTGTCCTGGAGCAGACCCACAGTTACACTTGTACAATCCTATAAAATCATAATTCATATCTATGCTATATCATTGGTGAGACCACAAGATCCTGAACTGTCTGTAAGAAGACCACAGTATTTCCCCACGGTAAGTTCACCAAGGCAAGAAGGCAGCGTGGCCATTCTATACACATTAGAAACGTTCTGATCACCTACAGCTAAAACAAAGTTGAAAATCGTAGGTTCAAACCTCAGGCACTCTGTTACTTGGAGCGCTTGGTCTCTTAAGTACTCTGGTTAATCAAATACTACTGAAAATCGCATATACAAACTCTCATTCTCTTTGAGCCAAGTTTTCATTTTAGGATAGAGATGATTTCAACTTTCCTACCTGAAAAGTGTGTTTGGAGGGTCAATGTCCGGATTATCTTTTAAAGAGGGACATGTATAAAAAAGAGGACTATCTTATCTCCCATCCTAGTGTACAGAGCTGCTCCTCCTCCAACTGCAAGCCACCTGAAGTGCCACCTGGGGGAGGCTGGTGCCAGTCAAAGGACCTGAAATGTTTTCTGAAACAAAATGTTGATTTTGCACAGCATAAAGACAATGATACCATTTCTATTAACACCTACTAAAATTGTGGAACATCATAAGTATATCGGTCAATTACTTCAAACTTCTGATAGCTGGCACAGAATCCCCAATCAATTAACTAAGCAAATGGTGACTCCCATGTTTGTGAGATCAGGGAACAGCCATTCCAGAAGTTAATTCAAAATGGAGTAGCAATTTTGCTACTATAATCGCAGCCATGGGGGAGGATGAGATAGAAGGATCACAAGTTCTAGGCCAGCCTAGGCAACTTGATGAGACTGCCTCAAAGTAAAATAAAAAGGGATGGGGATAAAATTAAAAGTGATAGAGTGAGTTCCCCTGAGCTCAATCCCCAATTTTGCAAAAATAAACAGAGTATAAAATCTATCAGGGTTAAGATATATATAAAAAATTAAGGAATGAAACCAAACACTAAAACTGAGTTTCAGAAGTAAATTTTCAGCATGCCTCTGTTCCGACTGTTGAAATCCCTGAACATAACCTCTATTCAAATTCAATTTCAAACTTATTTGAAACATTTCTCATTACCCTAATAAGCAGAGACAGGTAATAACAACCATGATAGAAATCTGGGGCACAGGTATTTTAAGAGCCCACCAAATCTATACGGACAGTATCTAGACAATAATTATAAATAACAAGTACAAAATCCAAAAGCGTTGGCATTTTTTTAAAAAAGGAAAATTTAACATGTTCATTCTACAATACAATATTGAATGTTTTAGAATTAAAACAACCAGTGGGTCGTGTTCCCATCACTGAATAAGTGAGTTAAGACAACCTGCCTCACCTTACTCCCTGGGGCTGAGTCAGAACCAGCCACTTATGAAAGTGAAATAAATTCTGACACCACTCCTCTGAACTCTGCAGGCAGGAAGTGGTGCCAACTGTCATGCCAGAACTATGAGATAATGGGGATTTCAAAATGTTTGTCCCTTCTCCATGCCCGGTCATCCTTCTCACGATAGCACCTCGGCAGCTTAAAAAGAAACTGAAATGAACTCGGCCGCAGAGTATTACTTTTGTTTTTCCTAGCTCAAGACTAATTGTGTTGGTGCAATCCAAAGTAATTGCAAGGCCCACATGACTCTTAGGGTGCCACCACCCAAAGGAGAAGATGCCATTTAAGAAAGAGCCAAAGAAGCCGGGTGTGGTGGCCCACTGCTTGTAATCCTGATACTTGGGAGGCTGAGATAGAAGGATCAGGGTTTGCTGCCAGCCTCAGCTACTTAGTGAGGTTCTCTGCAAATTAATGAGACCTTGTTTCAAAATAAAGAATAAAAAATAGGGCCGGGCATGGTGGCACACGCTTGTAAACCCAGTACTTGGGAGGCTGAGACCGGAGGATCCAGGTTCGAGGCCAGCCTCGGCTAATTAGTGAGGCCCTCCGCAACTTAGTGAGACCCTGTTTCAAAATATAGAATAAAAAATAGGACTGGGGGTGTAGCTCGGAGATAGAATGCCCCCAGGTTCAATCCCCAGTAATGAAAAAGTAAATAAAAGAATAAAAAATAGGGCTGGGGGTATTGCTCGGAGGTAGAATGCCCCTATTGGGTTTAATCCCCAGTACAGCCCAAAAAAAAAAAAAAAAAAAAAGCCAAGGAGAGCATGGTCATGCATGCTTGTAATCCCAGTACTTGGGATGCTGAGACAAGAGGATCACAGGTTCACAACTAGCCTCAGCAACTTAGTGAGACCCTGTTTCAAAATAAAACTAAAATAGGGCTGGGAGTATAGCTCAGAGGTAGAATGCCCCTAACATTCAATCTCCAGTACCCTCTCCCCCCTCCCCCCCAAAAAAAGAAAGAAAAGAAAGAGGGAGCCAAGGGCCTGGCAGTGAATAGCTGTTTAGCACATGCAAGTTTTTATGTTTTAAAAAAAAAATCTCTTTCCCAGATATATTTCATTTTTAGGCATGCTAACTATAAAATTTTATCGATCAATGTTGAAGGTGCTGCCAAACTGGGAGAAATGGGAGGGATGTTTAATTAAACTGGGAACACTTCCAGGAAGGGAAGTGTGATGCTTAAGTGAACTGTAATCAGGACAAAGAGGAGGAAACAAATCCCCGGGAATAACAATGGCAGGTGGGTCGGTACTTCTTCAGCCTCCGGGCGCCTGAGAAAACGAGCTGAGACCCAAGTTGCTTCCTGGGAGAAGTAAACTTTTCCCCAGATTCCAAGATAAGAGCTATATAGACAAGTGGAGGAAAAGTCCCTCCTCAAAGATAAATACCTTTAGGAAGCTTGCCCAATACTTGGCACTCCATTTAAACTGCTATTGGGAAGGATAGTGATTTGTCAAAGTCTGAGCACGCAATCTATCAGGGCCAAATCACTACTACCCCGCACGGGAAACTGGCTTTACCGGGTCTGGAGAGAGAATTCACCAACTCTCTAGACCAATCACCTCTTTCCCAGACGCCCCCTTTTTGTGGGTTGGGAGGGATCACCAGGGCTGGCGACTGTCTTGCATCAGTGCCGGGAAGCTCAGCAACCCGGCTGCCCGCCTAGGTCCTCGAGGCCCGGAGCCCAGCCCTTTAGCCTTCGGCTGTCTCCCGGCCACCTGCGCCAGGGTCCGGGTGCTGGCTCTCGGCGCTCACAGCCTTAATTTCAGTCCTCTCTCGCCCACTCCGTTTCTCTAGAATGTCTAGGGGCCGCAGGGCTCTCATCCCTGAGGGCGCGTCGCCTCCACCGACTTTACAAGCACAGCTTGGCCAGAGATTCCCCCCACGATCGGCTCCTTCCTCCCCACGAAGGACCCCCAAAGAGTCGTGTGCCGGCTCCATTCTGGATAAAGCACCAGATCCTAACTGCCGGGACTCAGCCTCAGGCCAAACTTCCTGGCTCAGCTCGGACCCGGACGGGGACCACGCTCTCGATCCCCGGCAGAAGAGCTGCTCCGTACCCTTGCAACGTCTCCAGAGTTTAGGTCCCTGGAACCCAGTTCTAAAAGGCTCCGGGTGGCCGGGAGCCAGGGCACCCCGGGCCTCGGCTTCCCTGCAAATCTCATGAATTCCTGAAAATGCCCCCACAGCGGCCACCCCAGGAGGCAGGACCAGCTCCTTCCTCGGGAGCTGGAACCCCAGACTCCATCGCTGGCAGGCTGGGGACTGGAGGGACCGCCAGCCACGTTCGATTTCACGGCTTTTCCTGTACATTTCTACTGTGCTTGGGGGGCGGGGGTGACTTATTTTTTAAGCATATATAAGTACATAAGTATTGAATAAAGCAGTCAAAAGCCTGGCCCTCCCCAAACCTAGGAATTCAAATGCACATGGCTCAAATCTTTCCAGCCAGACCCGCTCCCTGCACAAAATCCGCTACGCAAGGACCAAAAAAGCCGGCGGCGCTTCTGAGGACTCCTGGATCCTTAACCCCTCACCAGCCACCCTTTCTCCAAGCCCCGGGACACCTCGGCACCTGTGTGCGGGACCCGGACTGCGGGGCGGCTTGCACACCCACCTCTGGGCACCGGCGCCCGGCGGCACAGTCCTTGGGCTCCGCTCCAGCGCTGAGCGGCGGGTGCCTCGGGTTCGGGACGTCCGGGAGAGTCCCGGGGAAGGCGCGCGGCAGCCCGGGGCCGGGGCCAGCGCATCTGCCGGGAGCACCCGCCGCAGGGCGCGCTGGAGGCCGGGGAGCCACGCCCGCCGCTCCGGGCCCGCCCCTGCTCGCCCCGCCCCCGGCGCCCGCGGCCCGCCCTCCGCATCCGCGTCCCCTCCCCATCCACCCACACCTCCTCCGGGTGTCCCGGACCGCGTCCCTGCGCCGGCACCGGAAAGCCACTGGAGAGACGGGAGGGATGGAGAGGCGGTGGGATGGGTGGGGCGCGCGAAGCCTCTGGTCCGTCGTGGGTATGTGCACCAGCGTCAGAGCGCGGGTGGGCGTGCCGGCGTGGAAGCAGAGGGCATGCCAGTCGGCGTGAGCACTTGAGTGTGTGAGTGCAAACGGGGGTGTGTGGGTGCCCGCGCGCCCGCAGGAGCTACGGGCTTCCCACCCGAGGGGGCGGAGAGCCCCACGTCCCTTACTAAACACCACGACAGCCCCCCACCCCGGGAAGCGCGACCGCAGGGATGATAATGGTGTCCTCGGGTGTTCTGGGGCTCCCTGTGATGTGGTCCAGAGGCTGAGCTGTGGACTGGGATGCTCTAAGATCACAGGGTGACCAGAGCCTCACGCTTCCCCCGAGCGCGGCAGCCGGTCGCTTTGTGGTGTCAAAGCGCGTGTGTTAACAATGCCTGCCGTGGGGAAGGAGGCAGCTGATACGCAGCGTGGGGCTCTGGCCCGATTAGGCAGGTGGCCAGCCATCCCTCACTCCTGAGCAGT
>PVLC010035151.1:0-16504 GCA_004027655.1 Graphiurus murinus | reverse complement strand
CTTCTCATCCTTCCCTTCCTCCTTCCCTCCCTCCCTTCCTTCTTTCCTTCTTTTTATGTATGTGTGTGCATATGTGTGGACTCGACTCAGCTCTTTTTTATTTTGAAATAAGATCTCACTAAATTGCCAAGGCTTGCCACAAACTTGTGATCCTTCTACTTAAGCCTACTGAGTAGCTGAGATTACAGTTCTGTACCATTAGGCCCAGTTTCTGCACTATTTCTTACAGCTTAATAGAAATCCCACAACTATCTCAAAGCAAAACAAAACAACAAAACTTAGTTTATAAAAAGTTAATAAGTTACCCCTCCAACAGAATAACAGATAATGTCAACTATGAAATAAATTCTTTTATATCCATTTTAAATTTGCATTTGCCTAAAAATGAATGTCCTATGTACAGTTTATCAATTTTCAAAGCAACTTCACAATTATTGCTATATTTAATTCCTCTAACAACCCCATGATTTCTCAGACTATGAATTGAGAGTTAGAACTGTGGATTGCCCATGTTATCTACCTGGGAATAGCAGTAAGGACTGTCTCTGCTATTCCTATACCTACCCTTGCTTCTTCCATTATCACCACTTTCTTTGGCTTTCTTCTTTTCAGATACCTAATTTTTATTCTAGGAATTGACTTCTGTGTGTCTATATTTATTGGTCATATATTTTCCCCTTCCTATGAGGCCATCTGCTTCTTCTTAGAAATGTCTTTATTGACTGTACTTACCCTCCCTTGTTCCCCAGTGGGGCTTAGCTCTCAGTCCTTTTAGTACCAACACCTTTTGTTTACAGAAGGCCTTCCTGGAAAATAACACTCTCACTCATGCTTGCATCAGGCTATGACAGATAAAAGCACACATTTCTCCAAAAGTACCATTTGCTTCATGTAGAATATAAAGAATATGTGGCCCAAGGTATGAAAGTGATCAAGGGCCTTAACAATTCAACTTCTGCAGTCATCCCTACATGTGTAACATGCATTTCCACTTGATGTGCCGGCTTTCCGAGGAATTTTGAAAGCTTAGACTTAGCTTAATACCTATTCTTTGTATTGATAGTGAATTCAAAACCCAAATGAATGCCAACACTCCAAGGTTTCTGTAGGGAAAGCTCACAAAAAAAAGGGACACAGGCCCTTTAAATCGAGGCAAGAGCTCTGACCTATGGCGCCAAAATTTTGCACGCACATGCCAAATTCAAACTGTTGCTCCCATGAAAAGCCTGGGCTACCTGTTTTGACTTAAATGCATGATCAGTGCACTGATTGGCTGGGGACCCCAAGTTCCTCCCTCTTGTCCCTATCTATAAAAGGTCTTTCCACTTCTTCAATAAAGGAGATTGTACCAGCAGTCTGTCTCCCACCCGGTATTGTTGGCAGTCGGCCAGTCTACCTTCCTCTCGCCTGGGGATCCATCCGGGGATCAGGAAGGGACTCTGTAGTTCGGCTGGGGAAAAGGAGCGTTCCCAAGGACCCCGAGGTTGGCCCTGAAATGGGGCCCTTCAGTTTCTACTCCATTCAGTTATTAATCTGTTAAACTTCATTTTATGTCCATGTCTAACAATAGTCATAGAAAGGATATTGGAATTTCTTGAATTTAAAACAACAACAAAACTTTTCTTGATTTTCCTGCATGCAATATGAACTGTAAACTATACAAACACATTTTAATTAGCCAACACTAATATTTATTAAATCTTCTTTTTTGAATTACACTTTTATTGGCACATTGTATTGCACATCATAATGAAGTTTAGAGTGATAGGAATACACGTGCACACATGGCAATTGCAGAAACATCTTAATGGAGACAAATGGTTGGAATTCAGAACAAGCTGTAAAGCTGTATCTTGTCTTCATGTCTTGTCAAAGCCATCCTTGTGCTGATACTGCTTTATACCATATGAGCTAGTGATCATATGAGAATGGGCTTTGTGAATCAGAGCTTCCCATGACACCCACCTTCACTGAAACTTCACATTTTCTACCTGCAAATCAGTAATGCATCATTTTAGAAATGTACATTTCATTCTGCTTTGTGTTTTAAACTCTAGTAATAACACTAATGGTAATGACAAATTCTTTGCAACAGTATTGTGGTGAACTGCATTGGTTGTCCTCTATTGATTAATAAAAAGTACGAGAAAAGAGCTCTTAATTTGCCCCTTACTAGAATAGAAGTTATTGAAAAAGATACAGTTTTTTTTTTTTTTCAAATTAATGTCTTCTTTACCTGGTTAAGAAAATAATGTGTGTGTGTGTGTGTGTGTGTGTGTGTGTGTGTGTTACATGCTTTATAAGTTTTCAGTTGGAAGTTTTCAAATGTGAGATTTGCAATTTTATGAAATGTGCTAGAAGTATAGTTGTATTGTTAGTGCTTTCTCACTCGGCAAGTGAGAAAATATAAGTTAAAAATAAAGCCCAGCCATTATATTTTTAAAAAATCTTTTTTTTATTCCAAATACATTTTCTAGTATTGTACAAAACACAGACACACCTTTAGCTGAAGATTGCTGAATAAAATCTTTTTAACAACAAAAAAAGAAAAATGGAAAATTGAAAAGACTTGATTTAATTGAACTTAAATAATATGATGTTCTCTTTTAGTGAATTCTCAAAGAATATGGTTTGTAAAGCCACATTGTATGACCTTAAAAAGTAGATCTATAGATACATCAGAAAATTTGGCATACAGAATATATGATCTCTTAAGAAGAAAGCTTTATGCAAAAGAAAATGTACTAAGTGAAGAAAAACTAAAATGTTCTAAGTGAAGAATAAGTAACTAACTTCCTTATGTACTTACTAAGTGACATAAGGAAGAACTCTTTAAAGGTATAGAGTTATCTTAAACTTTTACTGCATTCCAAAGGACTATGTGCTATGTATTGACTAGATTGAAATGACCATTTACTGTGCTCACATACTATTTTCCTAAATTTCTTTGGAATAACAAATACTTCAATTTTGTTGTTATTTTTATGTATCAGTGGTCTCATTCAGACTAAAAGAGGTGATTTTTAAAATGTGATTCACCAAAATAAGTGGGAAATTTAAATAGAATAAAGGATGACAGATGTATTAATGCCATAAAGAGAGAAATATATTTCAAAGAAAAATAATTTTAGTACTCCAAATATTCAGGCTAAAAGAGTTTTTATGGATTAATAATATATAAACTAGCATAATAATATAAGTTCAACTTAACACTAAGTTTCTTTATGAGCATGTTTCATTTTTGTAGTACATGGTTTTCTAAGTTTCTTAGTCTCCACCTGACTCTCTTTTACATTAAAGAACATCATGATTTATATACTTGCTTAATCTGAAAATTTGTGATTCTTCCTGGATTCTTTGTTCTCTCAAATTACCTACACACCAAAAGGTGATTTAATACTTGAAATGTACCTCAGAACTCTTAATTTTTCTCTAATCCCACTGCTGCCTACTCTTTCTGAACTGTGTCTCTCATTGGAACTGTGGTGAAACCCTTCTAACTGGGACCCTTTTAGATCCACTGTAGTATTGTTTTCTATAACCCAACAACCAGGATCCTTTAAAAAACAGAACACTGTATCACTACATGTTTAAAACTTTCCCCTCCCTTCTGCTGCACATAGAAGATTCAATTGCCCATTTATTGATTTTTTTAATTTTAAGTCTGTTATGTATTTTGTATATTCTAGATATTGGTCCTCTATCAGAGAAATAGCTGTCAAAGATCTTCTCTCATTCTGTAGACTCTTTGTTTAGACTGAGCAGAAACTTTTTAGTTTAATGCCATCCTATGTATTAATTCTACTTTTGCTTTCCTAAGCTTTGGGGCTCTTATTAAGGAAATTTCTACCTGTGCCTATGTGTTGGAGTGTTGGACCTATGCCTCCTTTGGATCAATCCTGAGTTGCCTCTTGTACAGGGTGAGAGGTAGGGATTTAATTTTGTTTTCCTACAAAAGGATAACTAGTTTTCCCAACACTGTTTTTTAAAAGGCTCTCTTTTCTCCAAAGTTTGTTTTTGGAACCTTGGTAGAAATTCATTGGCTATAAGTGAATAGTTTTGTTTCTGAATCCTCTATTCTGTTCCATTGTTCTATGTGTCTGTTTTTTGCCAATACCATGCTGTTTTTATTGCTATACCTGTATAGTATAATTTGAAGTCAGGAATTGTGGTGCCTGATATATATAGAAAAACAATTGATTTTTTAAGATTGATTTTGTATCCTGCTATTTTGCTGAATTTGTTTATTAACTCCAAGAGTTATTTAGTTGAATTTTTAGGCTCTTCTATGTATCTTTAAACAGAGATAATTTCAGTTCTTCTATCCTATTTGTATTACTTTGATTTCCTTCTCTTGTTTTATTTCTCTGGCTAGAGTTTCTAGTACTGTAGTGAAAAAGAGATGATAGTGGGCATGCTTGTCTTGTTCCTGATTTTAAAGGGAATTCGTGCAGTTTTTCTCCATTTAATATGATGTTGGCTTTGGGATTATCATAAATTGATCTCATGATTTTGTAATATGTTCCTTCTATTACAGTTTTCTGTACTGTTTTTAACAGAAATGGCTTTTGCCAAATGCTTTTTCAGCATTGATAGAAATGATCATGTGATTTTTATTCTTACCTCTATTTGCATGGTTAATTACAGTTGTTTTTTGTATGTTGAACCAGCCTTGCATTCCTGTGAAATCAACTTGGTTGTGGTGTATAATTTTTGTGATGTGATTTCGAATGTGTTTCACTTGTATTTAGTTTAGGGGTTTTGTATCTATGTTCTTTGATTATATTGATCCACAATTTTCTTTTCTTGAGTTTGCTATGTTCAGTTTTGGTATTAAGATGATACTGGATTAATAGAATGAGTTTGGGAGAATTCAGACTTTTTCCATTTTGCTGGGTATTTTGAGAATTACTGGTCTTGGATCTTTAAATTGTTTTGATCTCCTTTTTTATATTTTTTATTTTTTATATTAATTGGTGCATTGCAATCATACATCTTTGTTAGGTATAAGCTGATAAAGGCAAAAATGCACACATTTCTCGTTTAACCCCTTCCCCAATTCCCACTCCACTACCTCACCCTCTCTCCTTCTCAAGTTCAGTTTAGTGATTGACTTTGATATATTTGTGAAAGTACATCATGTGCATTAGGGTGTCCCCCCCCATCCATCCCCTTTAGTTAAGTCAACTTCTTTGCTTATCAGGGTCTCCTTTTCCATCTGAAGTCCCTCTTATGCCCCATCTTCTCCCTAGCATCCACATATTAGGGAGAATATATGTTTTTTTACTCTTTGTTACTGACTAAGCTCACTTAACATAATGTTTTCCAGTTGCATACATTTCCCTGTTGATGGACATCTTGGTTGGATCCATAGTTTGGCAATTGTGAATTGTGCAGCTATAAACATAGATACACATGTGTCGGTCTGATAGTTGGTATTGCTGAGTCATAAGGTAGGTTTATTCCCATTCATCTGAGGATTCTCCATACTGTTTTCCAAAGTGGTTGCACAAGTTTGCAATCCCACCAATGATGTATTAGGGTTCCCACTTCTCCACACCCTCGCCAGCAGTTGTTATTGTTCGTGTTTTTTATGATTGCCATTCTGATTGGAGTTAGGTGAAATCTCAAGGTAATTTTGATTTGCATCTCTCTTATTGCCAATGATGTTGAACATTTCCTCATACATTTAGTGGCCATTTGTATTTCTTCTTTTGTGAAGTGTCTATTTAGATCCTTTGCCCATTTTTAATTGGGTTATTTGTCTTCTTAACTGTGATTTTCTTGAGTTCTCTGTATATCCTAGATATTACACCTCTATCAGAAGAGTAGCTTATGCAAGTTTGTCAGTTATCACAATTTATAATTTTAGCACCTACATTTTCTATCAACATAATTGAAAGCAACATCAGTCTCTCTTAACAAATGCAAGACCACAAATAATTTTCAGTTTTCATTTTAGATGACTCTATGTGCTTAATGAATTTTTACTAGAACCAATAAGTGTATTTTACAGGTTATGTATGATATGATACAGTGTATCTAGAGCTGATTGTCTCATAAAATTCTTTCTATGAAGGTTTAACTTTTCATACAAATTGGTTCAATGTAGTTTTAAATTTAATGACATTTTAGTGTTTTCTTTAATATCCGTAACTTGTGGAGGTTGCACACAAAATTGAAAGTATATTCACTGTTTCTATATAATTCAAAATGTCTGGTTATGCATTGTATGAGTGTATCTTCAGTTATAAAAAACTTAATTAAAATAATTTTAAAATTATTTTGAAGCTTCATCTGAATATAGTATTTTCTATTGAATGTGACAATTTTAAAATTAAATTTATATTTTTAACCCTGTGACATTTGCTTTGCAATGTCATAACAATTTTCAAAATCAAATATTCTAAAATCCATGAAGAATTTTAATTACTATCTAATTTACTATATTACAATAGCCCATATGTGTATTTGTGTGTGTGTGTGTGTGCGTGTGTAGTACTGGGGATTGAACCCAGGGGCATTCTACCTCTGCGCTACACCCCCAGTCCTATTTTTAATTCTTTATTTTGAAACAGGGTCTCACTAACTTGGGGTCATCCTCACTAAATAGCTGAGGCTGGCCACGAACCCAGATCCTCTGGTCTCAGGCTCCCAAGTACTGGGATTACAGGTGTGTGCCACCATGCCTAGCTTGTGTATTTTTATTATAGTAATTTATTCATAAAATTTAATTACTCTCAAAGGGTCAGAAGTTCTTGTCCTAGAACCCAGACCAGAAAGTGACATCGGCACATGTGTCACCAGGTGGACTGTGGGGATGGATGGGTAATCTGGGCAAGCGTCTTTCTATACAAAGTCTTTTTTTTTTTTTTTTTTTTCTTTTTGCGGTACTGGGGATTGAACTCAGGGGCATTCTACCTCCGAGCTACACCCCTAGCCCTATTTTTTATTCTTTATTTTGAAACAGGGTCTCACTAAGTTGCGGAGTGCCTCACTAGGTAGCTGAAGCTGGCTGCGAACCCAGATTCTCCGGTCTCAGCCTCCCAAATGCTGGGATTACAAGTGTGTGCCACCACGCCCGGCTCTATGCAAGTCTTAATGGACCTTGCCCAGTGTATGAGTCTGCTTTTTGCCTAGCACTGTGGCTCCTACTGTTGACTGCTGCTGTGTCACACACCGACCCTGGAATCTTCACCTTCCCTCCTCTCCCCAGGTTGGTCTTAGGAATGGGCCGGCACACTGACAGTGGATTTCCTTATTAATTGAGGTTCATCCTATACATTAGGCACATTTTGGGGGTTGTATATTCTATATTCTGTGGATTTTGACAAATAGATAATATCCTGTATCCACCATGGCAGTAACATACAGAATAATTCCACTGCCCAATAAGTTGTATGTTTTCTGCCTACTCATCCTTCCCTCCCCATAACCCTCCATTTTAATTGGATTTTCCCTGCCCTTCTTGTCATTTTCCAATACAAAAACAGTATCATCCTAGAACAAAAGAAAAGCCAGGAATCCAAATATTCCAGGTAGTGAGGGTTAATAGGGATCAATGATGGTGGAGAGGGCATGTTTTCAAAAGAGAGCCTGTCTCAGAGTTGGTTTTCAATGGGAGAAAATGGAATATGATATACACATTGGTTGTATAAAAAGAAAAGAAAGAATTGTGTTTTTAAGAGCAATGTCTAGAAAAAAATCACAGCAATAAAATAAATGTCTGTTGGGTCAATAAGTGTATTTTTAAGATTCAAGATAATTTGATTTAACCTATCAAATTACATTTAAAACATATATTTTCAGTTAGAAACAAAATTATTCAAAGAAAAACTCACTAGTATTATTTTTATGTGTGGAAACATGTTCTTTAATTTCACACTCACACAAAACTATCTCCATTCTTTATTTTATTCTTACATATTCTTTCACATATATATAATAATACATATAATATAATATAACATATAATATATAACATATAATATATAATAATATAATGTATACTTATATATAATTGGAAATTCTATTTTGTGTTATTCTTTATAATTGTTCATTTAATTCTATATAAAAAGGTCAACTGAGAGCAAATCTAAAATTATATCATTTTAATTTTTGAGTGTGGTTTTCTTTATTCTGGTAAGGCTTGGTAAATCTAATTCCAGTTTTCAAAAAACACAATTGCTGAATGAACACTAAGACATAAAATTATTCCTTTGTATGTCAAATACCTTGCATGTCTTTTTATATTGCATCATAACAGCAGGATTATAGCCCTGAAAATAAGCTGAAAATTGGCATACATAATAAATCCCCTTTTGAGAAAAAAGTTCTTCCAAAAGCCAGCAGTTGTTTAATCTCAAAGAGAAAAGACATTGACATATTTGCTGAAAAGTATAGAAACAAAATATCTGTCCATTAATTATCAAAACTACATTATAAAAACATTATGTTTTTATTTATATTTATAAAATGAAGAAGTAAATAAAGTTTATATAAACTAAAATGAGCAGATATTCTACTTAGTACTACATAAATTAAGATTTTAAAAATATTTAATAATTATAAGACAGTTATGTCTTCTTTTTAAATCATTCTTATTCAAAGTAATAATTATATCCTATTTCCCTCTTTCAGTCACAGAAATTTAATTTTTAATTGGAGTTTTATTTTCTGATCTAAAATTAGCACAGGGGGTTGGAATTTCAGAAATAACTGTAATCTGTTTTTGTTTTTATTATAAAACCAAAATCTTCAAGTTTTCCAATAATTGTTAATAAGCCAATTTTTCCTAATTATATTTTATTTCCTAGGTTTATTTGCCCAAGAAAAGGTTGCTTTCACCAAAGAGAAATATCTATACCTATTTCAAAGAGCTGTTGGATTGACAACTTTCTACGGAATTATGTGTTTTTCTGTTTATTTATTTTTTTTATTGTTCCTCCAAATCGCAGAGTATGCTATTTGTTTCAACTTTTCAAGTGAAATGCACTGAACTTGATAAACTAGTCTGACAAGAAAAGCCATTATTATTTTATTTTTATTTTTTGAAATGTCTTCAAGAGGAGAGATGAGATAATGGGGAGATTAGGCAAGTAATCTTTTAACTCCTGAAGTCTGTACCTCAGACTCAGCTCACAGAATGTGTTTTTAAAACTTTTTGTACCTGATAGATTCACTAAGTTTGAAAACAAATAACACAAAGGGACTGTACTAGAGCATTAGCTCATTTCCAGGCCAACTGACAATGCCATTCTCTATACTTTTGTTGGTGCCTTATAATTAAACATCATAGTGAGATTCAAAGAAATGCATACATATATATACATATACATCCCTTGTTATATCCACATCTTACTGTCCCCCTCCTTGCTCTCCGTAGATGTTAGTGAGATTGTTAGTGGTATTTTGTATATGGACTTAGCATTATTTGAACTGTTTTCTTCCTCATTTTTCCTTTTTCTCCTCCCCATCTTCTCCTCTTATTCTCTCCTGCTATTCTATTGACCTATCTTGTTTATCTGAAATTCTTTTTGCATCTCCCCTTTTCTCTCCAGCTTCCACATATGAGAGAAAGTATATGACCCGTGGCTTTCAGAGATTGGTTGATCTGACTTAGCACAATAGTCTCTAGTTCTGTCCATTTTCCTTCAAAGGACATAATTTTGTTCTTTATGGTTGAGCAAAACTCCATTGTGTGTATGTGCCACATTCATCTATTGATGGACACCTAGGTAGGTTCCATAATTTAGCTATTGTGAATTATGCTGCTATAAACATGAGTATGCATATGTCACTATAGTAGTCTAAATTTAGTTCTTTGGGGAAAATATTGAGGAGTGGAATAGCTGGACTGTATGATGTTTCCATTGCACATTTTTTGAGGAACCGCCATAGTGATCTCCATAATGGTTGTACTAATTTAAAATCCCATCAATCATATATACAAATTGCTATTTTCCCACATTCCTGCTAGCATTAATTATGTTTTGTATTCTTTTGTGAGTGTGGTACTGGGGATTCAACCCAGGGATATTATACCTCTGAGCTATACCCCAGCCCTTTTTTTTCTTTTATTTTGAAACCGGGTCTCACTATGTTGCTGAGGCTGGCCTCCAACTTTTTGTTGTTGTTGTACTGGAGGTTGAACCCAGGGGCATTTTATTTTATTTTTGTTTTGAAACAGAGTCTTCTAGATTGATGAGGTTCTCACTAGTTACTGAGGCTGTCCTTGAACCTTTGATCCTCCTGTCTCAGTCTCTTAAGTACTGGGTTTGTAGGCATGGGCCACCATGCCCAACTTAGCCTCAAACCTTAGATCCTACTATCACTACTTCTCAAGTACTGGGATTACACACATGCACCACTGTGCCAGGATTTTGATGCATAGGATTTAAAAGGCTATTATTTAGTTCAAGAGACAGGACATGGAGCATAAGGTCATACCCAAAAGATATACATGGATTTGAATAATTGTTTATATCCAAAAATAGTGACCAAAAAACAAAAAAGATTTGAGGTTCTAGATTACCATATGGATAAGCTACCCAGAAGATACTTGCAAATGGATAGAGCATTCAGACTCATCGTGAGTATCTATTTAAAACACCTTTATGTTTTAAAGATATCATGTCATTACTAAATAAAAAGTAAATACATGCTGGGACAGATGATTAAGAAGACTGAAAAGTTTCTCATAAAGAGAAAACTAATAATAAAATATTTGAAGACCTGAAGTGTAAGACAAATCAGCAACAAAATGATCCATATAGGTTGAAGGAAATAATTAAAGTATATCTAGCCTTTGTGTTAAATCCTTCAGCTATCTGCACCATTTTAGCTGTTCTCAGTACGAGGTGTTTTGCTCTAAACTCCATCCTTCAGCAGGACTCAAGGTGGCTTGGGCTCAGTGGAGAATCCTGTGGCTCAAGGGCTGTTAAGGTCCTCGGAGTTGTTTTCGTGGAGTGCTATGTCCTGCCTACACACGAAAGAAATGGAGCTGCTAACATAGGAAAGACTCAGATGAGCAACTTTTGACACTTGTAACACAGTCTAGACCAGATTTCCATACTTTGTGACATTTCATTTTATTTAAGGTTCATCAAAACAGTACCCTTCCTTTCCTATAGCATTGCTGGCTTCCTATACTTCAAGCCATTTAAATACATGATTATCAAAATAAAGTCAGAAATTGTACTTTTACTTGTGCTTCTCTTCTACTTAAAAACTGTTTTCCCTCTGAGTAACTCTCTTTCCCAGTATAATCTTAACCACACAAAAAAAAAAAAAAAAAAATTCTCAACCCATTGAGCATAACCTAAAATGCCATGCCTTTGAATGCCTTTTCAGATAATACCCATGCTTACAGTGATGCCCTGGTCTGTGGATCTGTTAGTTCCAAGTGTGTTTAGTTATATTTCTCTTTGGTATTCATGTTGCTTTTCCCTTATTATATTTTACTTTGTTTTAAATTTACTTAGTCCTGGATCTCTGTCTCTTCTCTGAAAAGGAAGAAAATTTCTCCTAGGAATATTTTTTATCATGCAGTCTTTTTAAATGTGGAAGGATTTTAAGTAAATGTTCTCTCTATTCAGTAACAGACACATCTATCATCTTATCTACGTCCTTGAGAGAAATATTAGCAAGTGTAAATTTCATAATTTTCATTTACTGTAAATTAAATATCAGTTTCTTGTCATTCTTATTCAAAGAAAAAGAAAAATCACTTACATTCAGAAACTATTATTTCCCATTGAGTTAATCTGACTTATATAGAAATTCTATCAGAGTTACAAAATGGCAAACTCTCATATCTGTACTTGTAAAATTACTTTAAAATAACTTTAAATGAAAAAATCAATGAAAATAATATGGTATTTCCACAAAAGAAAAATGATGATAATCACTTATGATTTTCTAAGAGGAAAACAACATTTAGGAATTTCATTTACTCATGATATTTATGGTAGAAATGAGCTGAATGGAAGTCATGAAATTTTTATCAGGCACTTCTTCTTTGAAAATACTAGAACAGTACTCTTAACATTTTTTGTAAACTTCACCTGATATTTTAATGTTTATCGTTTAATATGACATTTGTAGCACCATGTGATTTTTTAAGGGAATACTAGGGATTGAACACAGGAGTATTGTACTTTTGAGCTACACTCCCAGACCTTTTTATTTTTTTTATTTTAAAGCAGGGTCTCACTAAATTGTTAAGACTGTCTTTGAAGCTGCCATCCACCTATCACAGCTTTCTAAGTACTGGTATTACAGGTATGTACCATCACACCTGGCAAATGTGAGATATAATTTTAGAAATTAAGAAACAGGGATTCAGATATCAGGCAAACAGCCAAGATTACAAAAATAGAGAATATTAGAGATAGGATTTAACCTCCAATTTACTCAAAGACTCTTTGCTTATTTCATATTACTCTGGGACCTTTCAAGCAAGCTAAATTAGTTTATCATGAGGTAGTATAAATTATTGATATAAAGCCTGACAATTTTCTACTGGGAAGTCTTTTGTTGCAGATAAACTTCTCTGTCCAATCATTCCTGTCCTGTAACTTCAGACTTAATTTCTTCACATGCTACATTTCCTCTTCCATTAATTAATTTTTTAAAAACAAATGTTTATTTATCATCTACCGTGGACCAAGAACAGTGTTGGGTGTAAGATGAATGAGGAATAATGCAGACAGGAACCTTTTCCTGGCAGAGATTACATTGTAGCAAGGAAGCCAAAAAAAAAAAAAAGTTCTGTTTCTGACAATATAGCCAATCTTCCCCACTGAAAACTTATTTAATGTTAAATAAGTTTTTATTTTAACACTCTAAATTGTGTAATGAATGGAGATGACCGTACATTAAATACTTAAGAGACTCAAGTCAGAGTGAATGTAGGAAGCTGAAAAGGTAACAGTTCTCTTAATTTGGCTCCTATTTTGGGCCCTCTGCTGGACCTTGCTGACCTTGAGATTGTATTTTGAACTCATGAGGTAAGATAGCTGAAGAAAGGCAAGATAGTGAGCCCATAGGAGACCCAGCTTAGAGCTGCATATACAAAAATGTATACCCTCAGAATAAGTGCAAATTAGCAATTGAACAAATGATCACAAGGGGAAATTTCAAATGCCATCTCAAAGTGGGTAGGTAGAAAGTAAAAAATCTCTCCTTACCATATAAACCCAAAAGTTATTCCTTCCATGGGTTTGTAGTGCTGAAGCTGTGTGACTACAACTAATGTCACAGTCTCTGGGAAAACAAGCTGTGTGCTTTTCCTCTGCGCCCACACCATAGTCAACACAGAGGCATTTTGCCCCCAAAAGATGTTGGATTTTCTCCCCAGTAGAACAGCAAGTAATTCTGCAATAGTGGTGTGGGGACCATAGAGCATGGGATATAAAACAACTTTCAGGAACTCATAAACAACTTGTTTAGACATGCCAGCACATAGCTTCAGAAACTTGTTTGGAAATACCAGCATAGCGCTCAGACCATGTCTGTGCTGCAGTTGATAATGGACCCTTGAATTATAAAATGCCTTCTTATTTATGATGAACTTACATCATCAATACATTTGGACTACTGAAAGGAATCTGGTAGGGTTTAATAAGCCTGGATAAGCTTGCCAAAGGCACTGGGAAATGCCCAGAAAGTTCTGTAAAGACATCAGTCTTCCCACAAGCAGTGCGCTGAGCTTTGCTTACTTGACAGTTGGCCCTGTGTATGACTCTGATTCAGCGATTTGCTCCAGTCCTGCTATTCTCACTGAATGACAGTCAATGTGACTCCAAACTCTGTGGTGCCAGGGCCAACTCCTCTATTCCCTGCTCCCGGTTTGTTTGTCTTGTATTGTTTTGATAGTTAATTGAAGTGCTCTAAGTTTAAGAATTGTTGTGTTGTCTAGCACATTTATTTGACCTAAATTTTTAGATTTGCTAATGTGAAATATATTGTTTGATACTCATTCATTGTTAATTGGCTTTGGCAAAGCAGCCACTCAGCATCTGAACATAACTTAACTTTACTTAGATAATGTCAAGATAAGTTCCTGTGTGCTATAACCTTTGAGTGTCGAATAAACCTTGTAGCATTGTAGAAAAACACAAATTGTGTGTGTGTTATTGGTCTTAGAACATTGCAGCCCATTGTTCAAACACCTAGGCAGAGTACAGGCTGGCGGTGACAGCATTACCCCACACAGCCATGGATGTGAGCACATCCTGCATGATTGCTGGTGCCCGCAGTCCCCCACATAGTCTCTGGTGCATGCATCTCCTGTGTAATAGCGGGTGCACGCACATTTCATACGTGCGCATTGCATATAGTTGTGTGCAATGACTAAGCAAAGTGTAACATGCATGTGCACACCCCTGCTGATGTGGGTATGTGTCATTTTGTGCAGAACCCTGTATAAGGAATGTCTGCAGAATAAAGTTGTTGTTTGCTATTTGTTCTCCTCCAGATAGTATTTCTACATGTGTTCATCCCGCTGGGGCCATACCACTTGCAACCACAGCTGGCTCCTGACAAGTAGACACAAGTTGGTGTTCCTGGGTTCAGTTCAGGTCTGATGCTATCTACTTGGAGATTATGTCAAATCCCACAGGTTGAGGGCTTAGCCCCTCATGACTGCCCCACTTTACACCCAGTCACAAGAAGAGGCCTTCAGAACTTCTGACCAACCAGATGGAGTTTTTATGACCCTCTCCTCAGGTTTGATAAATTTGCTAGAATAGCTAAGAGGATTCAGTGAAACACTGTACTTACATTTTTTTTTTTTTTTTTTTTTTTTTTTTTTTGTTTTCAGTACTGGGATTGAATTTAAAGGCATTCTACCTCCAAGCTACACCCCCAGCCCTATTTTTTATTCTTTATTTTGAAACAGGGTCTCACTAAGTTGCAGAGGGCCTCACTAAGTAGCTGAAGCTGGTCGAAAACCTGTGATCCTCCTGTCTCAGCCTCCCAAGTACTGGGATTACAAGCGTACATCACCACGCCTGGCTCTATAAAGGGTATTTTAAAGCATACAAATAAGCAGCCGGATGAAGAGTTACATAGGGTTACATTTGAAAGAATCCAAGGTATTGAGACTTCTGTCCTTGGGAAGTTGAGGTCTCCACCCTCCCAGCACTGGATGAAGTCTTTCTCTCTCCTTGTAAGACTCCATGTTTAGCTATCTAGAAGCAACCTACACCCTGTTCTTTTGGGCTTTTATAGAGAAATTATTGTGTAGGAATGTTTGCTAGTAGACTGAGCAGGGAAATCCAGGAAACCTATATGTTTATATTCTTCTGCATTCCTTCTTTACAGGCATCAAGTAGGATCCCTCTGGAATAGTGGTCTTTTGACCAAAGGACAGGGGTGTGCCAGAGAATTTCTTTATAGCCATCTCCAAGACAGAATGGCCATATTCTACCTTAAGGAGAGAGCTATCACCCAGGACCATGAACAAAACCGAAAATATATATATATATATTATATATATATATAAAATATATGTATAAAAATATATATATAATATATATAATATATGTATAAAAAAATATATATATTATATATATATATAAAACATGAACCACAGAAATGTAAATTTTAAGTGATAATATTTCACAGCTATTTGATTGGCAAAACTTAAATAACAACCGCCTCAGACATCAACATGATGAAATAAAACCATTATAAAATAGAAGTAGCAAGCCGGGCGTGGTGGCGCACGCTTGTATTCCCAGCATTTGGGAGGCTGAGTCAGGAGGATCTAGGTTCACGGCCAGCCTCAGCTACCTAGTGAGGCCCTCTGCAACTTAGTGAGACCCTGTTTCAAAATAAAGAATAAAAAATAGGGCTGGGGGTATATCTTGAAGGTAGAACACCCCTGAGTTCAATCCCCAGTACCACAAAATAAATAAATAAATAAATAAATAAATAAATAAATAAATAAATAAATAATAAAAAAAATAGAAGTAGCATTGCAAACTGGTACAGTCACTTTGAAATACATAAAGTTAATACTTGCTAAAACTGAAGATGCCTATATTTTATAACAGCAATCACAATATAGGAATATATCCTTGAAATGAACAGTATATGTGTGAATAAAGAGACTTACACTAGGATATTTGTTGTAGTACTGCTCGTAGTAAGAGGAAAATAGAAACAATCCAACTATTTATTGGTAAGGAAATAAAGATTAGCTTAAGCACAAAATTAAATAACATAGAACAATAAACATAGGCTAGTAAGTATACTTTTTGTTAACAGTAAACATTATATAAATATAAAAAGCAATATTCTATACCTTATAGCACAAGTACTAAAAATGTGGCTATAAATGAGAAAGATATAATATCTGAATAGTAGTTTGTGAAAGGATGAAGAAAAAAAGGATGGAGAGCAGATATTACTGCTACATCTTGCGTTAAAAACAAAACCAAAAGACTAAAGACAATATGGTAAACTTTTAAACTTTTTTTAAGTCATGAGTCTTGGG
>PVLC010035150.1:0-16501 GCA_004027655.1 Graphiurus murinus | reverse complement strand
CTTGTAATCCCAGCATTCGGGAGGCTGAGACCGGAGGATCCGGGTTTGCGGCCAGCCTCAGCTACCTAGTGAGGCACTCCGCAACTTAGTGAGACTCGGTTTCAAAATAAAGAATAAAAAATAGGGCTGGGGGTATAGCTCGGAGGTAGAATGCCCCTGAGTTCAATCCCCAGTACCGCAAAAAAAAAAAAAAAAAAAAGAAATAAAATCAGGCTGGAGGTGTAGCTCAGAGATAGAATGCCCCTGGGTTCAATCCCTGTGCCACAAAAAAAGAAGAGGACAGGATAGGACAGGACAGGACAGGAGAGGAAAGGAGAGGGCTAGAGAATAGCTTAGTGGTAGAATTGCTCCTGAGTTAACAAAACTGCAGCACCACGAAATAACTAAATAAATACACACAACTAGTATAATAGCTGCTGTTTAGTGTGTGCTTATAATACTCTGGTTTCTCTTTAGATGGTATAAATCTTTTTGCCTTTTACTGAGTGCTTACTATGGTACTAGATAATATGCTAAATAAGTATTTAATATATATATCATTTAATTCTAATAAAATGTATAAAGTTAGTAGTATTTTCTCCATTTCACAGATTAGAAAACTAAGACTTAGAAAGCTTTAATTAACCTGCTCAAATATACACATTTAGTCTGTGGCAAACCTGAGATCTGAGAATCTAAAAAAGCTGATCTCAGAGAAGTAGATACAATGGTAGTAGCAAGAGGCTGGGGTTAGGGGAAGAGAGAGAAGGTGAAATGTTAGTTAACAGATACATCATTTTTATTTGTACAGTAAGGTGACTACAATTAATAACAATATATTGTATTCTTGAAAAAGGTAAGGAAGGTATATGTTATGTTATCTCAACACAAAAATAACTATGAGAGGTAACAAATTTGTTAATAAGCTAGATATAACTTCCATAATGTATATACACTTTTAAAACATTATGTTGTAGATGATAAAAACACACAATGTAGCTGGACATGGTGGCTCACACTTTAATCCCAGTACCGGGAAGGCTGAAACAGGAGGATCACAGGTTCAAGTCAAGGCCAGCCTCAGCAATTTGATAAAGCCCTCAACTTAGCAAGACCCTGTTTCCAAATAAAAAATAAAAAGGACTGGGGTGTAGCTCAGGTAGTACACCCCTGGGTTCAATCTCAAGTTCCAAAAAATAAATACATAAATAAATAAATGTTATCTGTCATAAACAAGTCAGATTGTTTACATAATATACAACAATTAGGCACATATGGTCACACATTCTTTTTCTTTTTTTTTTAGTACTGGGGATTGAACCCAGGGGCATCCTACCTCCTAGCTACACCTCCAGTCCTATTTTTTTTTTCTTTTTTGCGGTACTGGGGATTGAACCCAGGGGCATTCTCCCTCTGAGCTACACCCCAGTCCTATTTTTTAGTCTTTATTTTGAAACAGGGTCTCACTAAGTTGCGGAGTGCCTCACTAAGTAGCTGAGGCTGGCCGCCAACCCAGATCCTCCAGTCTCAGCCTCCCAAGGCCTGGGATTACAAACTTGGGCCACCACACCCAGCCCTATTTTATTTTTTATTTAGAAACAGGGTATCACTAAGTTGCAGAGGGCCTCACTAAGTTGCAGAGGGCTGTGAACCTGGTGTCCTCCAGTCTCAGCCTCCCAAGTACTGGGATTACAAGCGTCGGCTACCACACCTGGCTCATGGACACACATTCTACTTTACTTAGAGTCCATCCTCAGGTTCCACACCCAACCTCCCTTTAAAAATATTTGGATGGCACTCTCTTGTAATCCCAGTACTAAAATAAATGGTGGCACTCTCTTGTAATCCCAGTACTTGGGAGGCTGAGACAGGAGGACACCAGGTTCACAGCCAGCCTCAGCTACTTAGTGAGACCCTGTTTCAAAATAAAGAATAAAAAAATAGGGCTGGGGGTATAGCTTGGAGGTAGAATGTTCCTGGGTTCAATCCCTAGTACCACAAAAATAAATAAATAAATAAATAAATAAATAAATAAATAAATAAATAAATAAAATAAAGCATGGGGAGGATGTACAAATATAGTTATACACAAATGCTATACCATTTCCTATACGGGACTTCAGCATGCACAAATTTAGGTATCTGAGAAAGGTTCTGAAACCAGTCCCCCATAGATGCTGCAGACTGTCTAGGGACGACTAAACAAACAACTCTGAATAGATGTGGCTATCTGTAAAAATAATTACACTGAATTTTCATATCACTAGCATTAGATCACTTGGGGCCATACTTCTTCAAATTATACTCATTATGTCCTGCCTTTTCAACTAATGGACAAATAAGTATGGTACACTGGAAAAAATACTGAGGCTAAAATCAGAGCTAAGCTTTTGTGTTGATTCCAGTAGTTACTAGTCAAGAAGTTCTAGGCACTGCTGGGCGTGGTGGCGCACGCTTGTAATCCCAGCATTTGGGAGGCACAGGATCTGGGTTCGAGGCCAGTCAGCTACCTAGTGAGGCACTCTGCAACTTGGTGAGACCCTGTTTCAAAATAAAGAATAAAAAATAGGGCTGGGGGTATAGCTCAGAGGTAGAATGCCCCTGAGTTCAATCTCAGTTCCATAAAAAAAAAAAAGTTCTAGGTAAGTTAAGCCAAGCCCTTTTTCTGGTTAGTCACTTGACCTAAGTAAATAAATTACAAAACAAAAGCAACAAAATCCATTCTGCCTTCTTCAAAGTAAAACTGTGATGATCAGGTGAGATGTAACATGAGACACTTTGTAAACTATAAAACACAAATAATTTACTCATTTACAAGAATCAGAAGAGGCTGTCTCTCAAATGAAATCCTTACTCTTTTCCAAGACATACTCACATGTTAACAAATAACCACCTGTAGACAAATGTCTAACACAAAGAAATGAGAAATTATGGGAAATTCAATGTGCACAGAAAGGAAGGGTGGCCTCTATGGGGCATCTACTTCTGGGGCAAGGAGAACTTTGTAGCATTAATCAAAAAAACAAGCCGGGCGTGGTGGCGCACGCTTGTAATCCCAGCATTCGGGAGGCTGAGACCAGAGGATCCGGGTTTGCGGCCAGCCTCAGCTACCTAGTGAGGCACTCTGCAACTTAGTGAGACTCGGTTTCAAAATAAAGAATAAAAAATAGGGCTGGGGGTATAGCTCAGAGGTAGAATGCCCCTGAGTTCAATTCCCAGAACCAAAAAAAAAAAAAAAACCAGTTAAACCAAAAGTATCCACTTAACACATTTATGTATTAATGACCTCTAACAGTTTTTCTGCTGCATGATGCCACCAACTCCTCCTATATTTTATCAATAAAACACTAAAATCTTGTAAGAATAACGATAAGTCAGTTAATACCTTATTCCAGCCGCTGGCATGAACTGCAGTCTCCAGTATACATTCGCGATATGCCTGATATGTCACTGGCCTGTGGAGATTTTTTTAAAAGTCTGTGTCACAAAAAAGGAAAATTCTAAATTTCCAGATGAATAAACATACAGACACTATTCTGTTGAACTTCTTGCTAAAGTGACTAGGATTATTCAATACATCGTTTAATACAAGATGTGGCTTTTAATATTTGGCCTGCATTTTTTCAAGCATTCTATAGGCTGAGATGTATGTTTGAGAAAGTAAGTAATAATACAGCAAAAGAAATATATAGCCTAATAAACTTTTGGTAATTACTTAGAATTTATATGAAAGAACTTCTATGCTACAGATAAATACTTGTGTTATTGATATGGAATCAAATAATTATAAATTAAAATTATCTCAGTAAAATTAAATGCACAATTTTAACTTTTTAAAGGCAAAAAAATTGAGCCCGGCGTGGTGGTGCAAGCCTGTCATCCAAGCACTTGGGAGGTTGAAACATCAGGATGGCGGGTTCAAGGCCAGCCTCAGCTACCTAGTGAGGCACTCTGAAATTTAGTGAGACTGAGACCTGGTTTCAAAATAAAGAATAAAAAATAGGGCTAGGTCAGCTACCTAGTGAGGCACTCTGCAACTTAGTGAGACTCGGTTTCAAAATAAAGAATAAAAAATAGGGCTGGGGGTATAGCTCGGAGGTAGAATGCCCCTAGGTTCAATCCCCAGTACCGGAAAAAAAAAAAAAAAATAGGGCTAGGGGTGTGGCTCGGAGGTAGAATGCCCCTGGGTTCAATCCCTAGTACCAAAAAAAAAAAAAAAAAATAGGGCTGGGGGTATAGCTCAGAGGTAGAATGTCCCTGAGTTCAATCTCCAGTACTGCAAAAAAAAGAATAAAAAAAAGGGCTAGGGTTATAGATCGGAGGTAGAATGCCCCTGAGTTCAATCCCCAGTACTGAAGAAAAAAAAAAACAAGTTGGTCCTCCTAAAAAATGCATAGGTTTTATCAACTGAACACAATAAAACTGAGTTAATCTTAGATGTGTCCTTATGGAAATCAGTATTATTCCATGAAGGCTTAAAAAAATACATACATGACATTCAGGCTAGAAAATATTTATGTGGCTGAACTTTTCTCTTTCTAATATAGTTTTCTATTCAGGTGGGAAGCATTTTCACTACCACTAGTGCAAACACAAAGATGGAGCCCCTTTCCCTAAAAAGTGATGATAAATTCAAGAGTTAAAAGAGCTGTTTAGAGCCGGGCATGGTGGCACACGCTTGTAATCCCAGCATTTGGGAGGCTGAGACCGGAGGATCCGGGTTCGCAGCCAGCCTCAGCTACCTAGTGAGGCATTCCGCAACTTAGTGAGACCTGGTTTCAAAATAAAGGATAAAAAATAAATAAATAAATAAATAAGGCTGGGGGTACAGCTCAAAGGTAGAAATCCCTGAGTTCAATCCCCAGTACCACAAAAAAAAAAAAAAAAAAGAGCTGTTCAGTTAAGTGAGATATTAACTCTTTCTTGTCCATGTAATAAAAAATCATGGATCATGTTGTAAGAAATTTTCTTTTTGGTGGTACTGGGGATTGAACCCAGGGACATTCTACCCCTCAGCCTTATTTTTTATTCTTTATTTTGAAACAGGATCTCACTAAGTTACAGAGGGCCTCACTAAGTAGCTGAGGCTGGCCACGAACCCATGATTCTCCTGTCTCGGCCTCCCAAGTACTGGGATTACAAGCGTGCATCACCATGCCCAGCTGTAAGACATGTATTTTATTAAAAATGTCTTTTCTTTGCTTTAGAAAAGTGACAAGGATAAATTAATCTAAATCCCTTAATTTAAAAAAAAAGTGGAATGAGTCTTGCTTTTGTGGAATGAGTTTTGCTTTTTAAAATTCTGTTCTAGCCGGGCGTGGTGGCACACCTTTGTAATACCAGCATTTGGGAGGCTGAGACTGGAGGATCTGGGTTCGCGGCCAGCCTCAGCTACCTAGTGAGGCACTCTGCAACTTAGTGAGACCCTGTTTCAAAATAAAGAATAAAAAATAGAGCTGGAGGTATAGTTCGGAGGTAGAATGCCCCTGAGTTCAATCCCCAATGCTTTAAAAAAAAAAAAAAAAAAAATCCTGTTCCAAGATGGGCGTGGTGGCTCAGGCTTGTAGTACTTGGGAGGCCGAGACAGGAGGATCACAGGTTTGCAGCCTGTGAGGCTGCAATTTAGTGAGGCCCTCCACAACTTGGTGAGATCCTGTTTCAAAATAAAGAATAAAAATAGGGCTGGGGATGTAACTCAGAGGTAGAATGACCTGGGACTCAATCCCCAGTACCACATAAAAAATAAAATAAAATCTTGTTCCAAAAGCATTTTCTACTCTGACCACTCTGGTCTGTGATTTCTTCAGCCTATGAATATTTAAGATAGATAAGAGAGCCCAGCGTGGTGGCGCATGCTTGTAATCCCAGCATTTGGGAGGCTGAGGTCGAAAGATCTGGGTTCGAGGTCAGCCTCAGCTACCTAGTGAGGCACTCCGCAACTTAGTGAGACCCTGTTTCAAAATAAAGAATTAAAAAATTGGAGCTGGGCGTGGTGGCGCACGCTTGTAATCCCAGCATTTGGGGGGCTGAGACTGGAGGATCCAAGTTCATAGCCAGCCTCAGCTGCTTAGTGAGGCACTCCACAACTTAGTGAGACCCTGTTTCAAGATAAAGAATAAAAAATAGGGCTGGGGGTATACCTCTGAGGTAGAATGCCCCTGGGCTCAATCCCCAGTACCACAAAAAAAAAAAAAAAAAAAAAAATTGGGCTGGGGGTATAGCTCGGAGGTAGAATGCCCAAGTTCAATCCCAAGTACTGGAAAAAAGAAAAGATAGATAAGAGTTACCACTTATTGGTAGCCTACTATATCAGGCTTTTTATTTATATATATTTATATGTTATATCACATATTATCATTCTACACAGTAGGAAACTAAAGCTCAGAAAAGCTAAGAGACTATGCCAAAACCACACAGCTGGCAAACTAAGAATTCACACTCAATTAGATCTGCCTCCAAAGGTCATACTGCGCCCATGTCAAGTAAGGATTTTAACACATGCCATGAGAATATCTAGATACCACATGTGCTTAATGAGCACCTGAAATGTGGCTATGTTGTGCTGAAAGTGTAATATAGACCCAGAATTTCAAACAGTAAAACAAAGAAAAGAGTAAAATATCTCACTAATAATTTCTTATATTGAGTACACATTGAAATTATATTTAAATATACTGGGCCAAAAATACACTATTAAAATATTTAATTAAGCCAAGCATGGTGGTGCACACTTGTAATCCCAGTACTTGGGAGGCTGAGACTGGAGGATCACAGGTTCAAGGTCAGCCTCAGCTACTTAGTGAGGCCCTCCGCAACTTAGTGAGACTCTGTTTCAAACTTTAGAATAAAAAATAGGGGGTGTCGCTCAGAGGTAGAATGCTGCTGGGTTCAATCCCCAGTACCAAAAAAGAAAAAAAAAGTTTAATTACTTTCATTTTATTTTGGGGTGGCTGCCAGAAATATTTACATTACATATATGTGACTCCCATGATCTACTGAACAGTACTGATCTAGATATTTCAGAAAACAGTTCTGATGACACAATCTTTAATACAAGTCATTATCAAATCAATACTACAGTGATGCTGAAAGGTGATGTGATACCAAGAATGATCTTCATAATAAGATGTATACAATACATACTACCTTCCTAACATCCAACTACCATTAAAGTAACTTTGGTATTACTTCAGAAGCCTTGGGCTATATACTAGATTCCTATAAAATTTGAACTTCAGCAGATACTGTACAGTCTACCTACCTATAGTCTCCCTGAAGCTTTACTTGCGTATATCAGTCCCTTCACTTCCTTTCCTGAACTGTTTGATGTTGCTGTGGATCACAGTAGTCCTTTTAGGTAGTTTGTCTATCAGGCTAAAGTACTTTAGCATCCTTCAGAATGAAACATGATTTGAAACATTATATGTACACACATATATGCACATAAAAGATGCAGCAGCAAATTAAAGCATTCAAAGGAAATCTAATACATAAAAAAGTAAGTAGCTGAATAACCATTCCTACATGTAGTAGTAGAGTCAAAGAAGAAAGGGGGAGTACCTTTTGAAATTGTGGTGTACCACATAAAGAATTCAAGATTAATTTCCCACTTTAATTTGGAGGAAGTGGTATTTTTCACCTTAAAATATTACCTTCAAAAATATTGCCTTCAATCTGCTTTGTCACACATTAGTTATTTTCAAGGTATTAGTAACAAAGTTAAAACTTTCAAAAGTAGACTTCTGAAAAAAAAAAGTATTCATAAAGAGATCAGACTTTGATATGTAGTCAATTTCTTTCTTTCTATTTTTTTTTTTTGTGGTACTGGGGATTGAACCCAGAGGCACTCTACCTTCGAGCTACACCCCCAGCCAATTTTATTTCTTATTGGAAACAGGGTCTCACTAGGTTGATGAAAGTCTCACTGCTTGCTGAGGCTGTCCTCAAACCTATGATCCTCCTGTCTCAGCCTCCCAAGTACTGGGATTACAAGCATGTGCAACCACACGCCCAGCTGATATGTAACCAATTTCAAAAATAACTGCACAAGGATTCAGGGTTTGGGGAATAAAATATTCATCCATTTTCTTTTCAATATAATTTATAGTGAAAGGATTATGAAAAAGACTCTAGAAATGATACTTTAAAAGTGATATAATAAGCCAGGCGTGGTGGCGCATGCTTGTAATCCCAGCATTTGGGAGGCTGAGACCGGAGGATCCAGGTTCGTGGCCAGCCTCAGCTCCCTAGTGAGGCGCTCCACAACTTAGTGAGACCCTGTTTCAAAATAAAGAATAAAAAATAGGGCTGGGGATGTAGCTCAGAGGTAGAATGCCCCTGAGTTCAATCCTCAGTACCACACACACACACACACACACACACACACACACACACACACACACAAAAAGTGATATAATATTCTTCTTGGAAGCACTCATAATATCCTAGTAAAGTTAAAATTAACAAATGAAGAAATCAACATATGAAGAATGAAAAGGTTTGTTCAAATCCATAAACAGTCTATATGAAAGTTGGAATAGAATCTTTGTCTGTGCCTTTCAGCTATTTTACTCCCAATAACTTTTACAGGTATTTTGGGGTTTATTTGTTTTTATTCTCGATTTTGGCAAGGCTGCAATTTTTTTTTCTTCAAATTTTACATATGACTTCAATATATACAACATAGGAAAGTATAGTTATCCTGGCTTAAGAAGAGTAGAGAGGTCCTAGTGAGCCCCACTAAGTCAATCCCCATCACCTCTTCAGGGGCCCCTATAGCACCTCAGTGTCCAAGGCTCCACTGCGGTGTTTTGTTTTGTTTTGTTTTGTTTTGCAGTACAGGGGATTGAACTCAGGGGCATTCCACCTCCGAGCTATACCCCCAGCCCTATTTTTCCTATTTAAGTTTTATTTTCTGACACCTGTATCTTTCTTTCCATATTTATCTTTAAATTTCTCTAAGGCTAAGAAAATCTAAATATGATTTCACTTCACTGTCTAAATATAATAAGGATTTTTATATTTGCTTGTTTAACCACAATATGCAGAAACAAGTTGAATTCTCCTAAAACCCAAATTGTTTCCTTGTAATAAATGGTAAACTATAAACCTCTCCTACATTAAAATAAGGAATTACCTTACTCTAACAGTAATCTGACATCTGAATTTTGGTCCTTTTAGTGAACAATAGTCTTCAACCTATTTTTGTCAGTCTTCATTAAGATAAATATTTCTCTAATCCATATCCATCCTTTAATGATTCTCAGCAAAGAATTAGAGGAAATTGGATTTTTAAGATTTATAACAAATGAACTGGTTCTGTTTTAATACTGTTTCATTTTTCCCAGCTTCCCTTCCTTTTAATATGGTCAGAATCATAGCTAGAAGGAAAGTCTACTATAAGAAAATGGAAGTAGTTCTGAGCAGATGTGCAACTCCAAAGTTTAGCAATTTCTGGGATACAGATACAAATATTGAACATACAGCCATAATGTTAATCCCACATTACAATCCACAAAACCCCAGCCATTATATTTATGCTGGCAAATTAGATGGAAAGATAATAAAAAGTGGTAACAAGTCTAATAGCTTGTGTTTATAACAGAGTTAAATGCATCTGTTGAAATCTGATAGCTTAACAAGTAAAACCAAACCATCAAATCTTTGTTGGAACAGTTAAATTACTACTTTGAGGCAACTTTTCATTTAAAACACAGAGCGCTTTGGGAAAGTAAAAGAAGAAAGAGTGATGAAAGTGAAAAAAAACAAGACACTGTTCACCTACACAAAGCCTCAACCAATCCAATGCTATCTGAGACATGCAGAGACTACTTAGAGAAACACATTCCCACTCAGCAATGGTAACTCACTGGCTGAGGAGCATTTGCAATGCTTTCTGCAGAGGCTCATTTAGTTCCTGCAACACTCTTTCTCCAAGATGGGCCAAGCAGTCTTCTATTGAGCTTTCTGGGTTTGCAGGGCTGAACACTGGAGAAGTGTGACGATCAAAGCCTGTGCTAGTGAAGGCTGCAGACAGGGCAAAAGAAGAAACTCATTTAATGAGCACTATCAAAAGTTGTATTATGAGCTGGGCACAGTGGCACATCCCAGTACTTGGGAGGCTGAGACAGGAGGATGGCAGGTTCAAGGCCAGCCTCGGCAACTTAGCAAGACCCTGGTTAAAAATATATAAAAAAAAAAGGGCTGGGAGTATAGTTCAGAGGTAGAAGGCCCCTGGGTTCAATCACTGGTATCTCTCCCACCACACACACACAAAAGGTTTTAATGAAAAATCTAAATTGACAGGTCAAAATATACTAAAAGGAGCCAGGCATGGTGGCGCACACCTGTAAACCCAGTACTTGAGAGGCTGAGGCAGGAGGATAACAGGTTCAAGGCCAGACTCAGCCACCTAGTGAGAGCCTGTTTCAAAATAACAGATAAAAGAGAGCCACAGGTGTATAGCTTGGAGGAAGAAAAGACCCTGGGTTCAATCCTCAGCATCACACACAAAAAAAATACTGATACCTGCTACAACACGAACAATCCTTGAAAACATCATGCTAATCACAAGAAGCCGCCAAAAGACCGAATAGTGTATGATTCCATGTTCAGAGTAGGCAGAACCACAGAAACAGAAAGCAGATAAGTAGTCACCTTGGATGTGGTGGGGGAAAGGGGCCAGTAGAAGTGAGAAGGGGAAATTATCTGCTAAGACATATAGGATTTCTTTTTGGAGTGTTGAAAATGCTGTAAATCTAGATAGTGGTGGTATAATTCTGTTTCAAAATAAAAATAAAATAGGGCTGGGGTTGTAGCTCAGAGGAACAATGCCCCTGTGTTCAATTCCCAGGACCAAAAATAAAATAAAAAGCACAGTTCTGTAGTTTTTACAGAAATCTAGATGGTGGTGGTATAATTCTTCTGGCTTGAAGATCACCTTTTAAAGGGTAAATTCATTTAATGACTACAATTTCATGAAGTTAAAAGAATGATAACTATCTTTAAGACTTTTATTTTTAAAATTTAAAGATAACAGCCAGGCATGGTGGAGCATGCTTGCAGTCTCAGTACTTGGGAGGCTGAGATAGGAGAATCACAAGTGCCTGGCCAGCCTCAGCACTTATTGAGGCCCTCTGCAACTTAGTGAAACCTTATTTCAAAAAAAACAGCCAGGTGTAGCCGGGTGTGGTGGCGCACGCTTGTAATCCTAGCATTCGGGAGGCTGAGACCGGAGGATCCAGGTTCTCGGCCAGCCTCAGCTACCTAGTGAGGCACTCCGCAACTTAGTGAAACTCGGTTTCAAAATAAAGAATAAAAAAAAAAAAAAAATAGGGCTGGGGGTATAGCTTGGAGGTAGAACACCCTGAGTTCAATCCCCAGTACCGCAAAAAAAAAAACAAAAAACAGCCAGGTGTGGTGCCACATGCTTGTAACCCCAGTACTTGGGAGGCTGAAACCGGAGGATCCGGGTTCCCAGCCAGCCTCAGCTACTTAGTGAGGCCCTCTGCAACTTAGTCAGACCCTGTTTCAAAATAAAGAATAAAAAGCCAGTCATGGTGGCGCAGGTTTGTAATCCCAGTACTTGGAAGGCTGATATAGGAGGATCCAGGTTTGTGGCCAGTCTCAGCTACTTAGTGAGACCCTCTGCAACTTAGTGAGACCCTATTTCAAAATAAAGAATAAAAAATAGGGCTGGGGGTATAGCTCGGAGGTAGAATGTCCCTGGGTTCAATCCCCAGTACTGCAAAATAAATAAATAAATAAATAAATAAATAAATAGAGCCGGGCATGGTGGCGCACACTTGCACACTTGTAATCCCAGCATTTGGGAGGCTGAGACCAGAGGATCCGGGTTCTCGGCCAGCCTCAGCTACCTAGTGAGGCACTCCACAACTGAGTGAGATCTGTTTCAAAATAAAGAATAAAAAAATAGGGCTAGGGGTGTAGCTCGGAAGTAGAATGCCCCTGAGTTCAATTCCCAGTACTGCAAAAAAATAAAAAATTAATGTATTATTCAGTGCAAAATATGTGGTTAAAAATGAAATATAAGCCAGGCATGGTGATGCACACTTCTAATCCCAGTACTTGGGAGGCTGAGACAGGAGGATAGCAGGAAAGCTACTTAGTGAGGCTCTCTGAAACTTAGTGAGACCCTGTTTCAAAATAAAGAATAAAAAATAGGGTTGTGGGTGTAGCTTGGAGGTAGAATGTCCCTGG
Source organism: Graphiurus murinus (assembly GCA_004027655.1). Taxonomy (NCBI): domain Eukaryota; kingdom Metazoa; phylum Chordata; class Mammalia; order Rodentia; family Gliridae; genus Graphiurus; species Graphiurus murinus. Next base: position 4,303 of record PVLC010035150.1, on the reverse strand, counting down.
GTTCAATCCCCAGTACTGCAAAAAATATACATAAGCCAAGTATGGTAGTGCACACCTGTATAGCTTAAAGCATGCAAAATGAGAGGAAGCTTGCTTATCTTTGTTCCCTTTAATGCTGTTATTAGTTGTAAAGACAGCAAATACAAGTCAAATCACATTGAATGGAAAGGACTTTAATATAATCATTTAGTTCAGTACTTAATACCACAAAAGGCTAGTTTTAAACTGTTGGGTAAGGCCAGCGTGGTGGCGTATACTTGTAATCCCAGTACTTGGGAGGCTGAGGCAGGAGGATTACAGGTTTGAGGCCAGCCTCAGCAATTTAGTGAAGCCATCTGCAACTGAGTGAGACCCTCTGTTTCAAAATAAAATAAAATATATCTGGGGGTATAGCTTGGAGGTAGAATGCCCCTTGGTTCCATCCCTAGTACCACCAAAAAAGTAAAAATAAATTTTAAAAAAATAAACTGTTGAGTACAACCAGGTGTGGAGGCACACATCTGTAATCCCAGTATTTGGGAGGCTAGACAGGAGGATCGTAGGGTTGAGGCCAACCTCAGCCACTTAGTGAGGCTCTCAGTAACCTAGCAAGACCCTGTTTCCAAATAAAAAATAAAACAGGGCTCAGGGGGTGTAGTCTGTAGGTAGAATATCTCTGGGTTCAACCTTTAGTACCAAAAAAACAAAATAGTTCAACATTTACAAACATGTCCCCCAGGAAGAAAAAATGCTACCTTGTAGTTGCCTACCCTTTACAATCTCATACCAGTAAGGTTGTGTAATGTTGAGAACATCCTATGCTGAAACTCAAACTATACCAACAGTAAAACATACCAAAAAGAAAAAAAAAAAACAAAAACAAAAAAAAACCTGCTTATAAACTAGGAAAATAAGAATAAACAGACCTTCAGAAATTTCTTTGTCCAGAGATTTTAGCTCATCTTCAATTTCGGATTTAACTTTTAATAAAACTTCTGGGTCCAGAGGTTGTGAAGCTACATCTAGTTGAACCCCTGAAACCAACAAAAAAGGTTACTATTGAAAGGGGGAGAGAAAACCATTCAAATACAGTAGTATTTTAACTAGTAAGCCAGAAAATGCAAATCAAAACTCAATATCAAGGTTAGGAAGGCTGGGAGATACTCTTTGTAATCATTAAGAAACAACAACAAGCCGGGCGTGGTGGCGCACGCTTGTAATCCCAGCATTCGGGAGACTGAGACCAGAGGATCCGGGTTCGCGGCCAGCCTCAGCTACCTAGTGAGGCACTCCGCAACTTAGTGAGAACCTGTTTCAAAATAAAGAATAAAAAATGGGGCTGGGGGTGTAGCCCGGAGGTAGAATGCCCCTGAGTTCAATCCCCAGTACCGCAAAAAAAACCAACAACAACAGCTGTAATCCCTGTACTTGGGAGTCTGAGACAGGAGGATCACAGGTTCAAGAACAGCCTCAGCAAGTATTAAGACTGATCAACCTAGCGAGACCCTGTTTCCAATAAGAAATAGAATCAGGCTGGTGGTGTAGCTCAAAGGTAGAATGCCTCTGGGTTCAATCCCCAGTACCATAAAAACAACAACTAGTAAAGCATTTGAGCCTATCTATTAAGAGTGAAATCTGGGAGCCAGGGTAGTGACACATACCTAGAGTCCAGCTACTTGGGAGGCAGAGGTAAGAGATTACCTGAGCCCAGGAGTTTGAATCCAGCATAAGGCAACAAAGTGAAACCTCACTCTTCACTCCCCCAACCCCTAAAAGTTAAAGCTGGTAAAAATAGAAGAGAATTAAGCCCCCATTGTTCTATGTGTTTCTTCCAGAACAGAGAAAAAGAGTAGAACTTTCAGAAACATTAAAACAACAGGAAAATGAAAAATACTGGTATTAATATGCTTAAATTATATATTCTTTATAAAAGAGATGAATGGCCAGGCACAGTAGCACATGCCTGTAATCCCAGTTACTTGGGAGGCTGAGGCAAGAGGACCACAAATTCAAAGCCAGGCTTGGCAATTCAGTGAGACTCTCAAAAAAGTAAAAGGGCTGCCTACAGCCCATACGAGCCAGGCGTGGTGGCAGACGCTTGTAATCTCAGCATTTGGGAGGCTGAGACTGGAGGATCCAGGTTTGAGGTCAGCCTCAGCTGCTTAGTGAGGCCCTCCACATCTTAGTAAGACCCTGTTTCAAAATAAAGAATAAAAAAATAGGGCTGGGGCTATAGCTTGCAGATAGAATGCCCCCAGGTACCATCCCCAGTACCACAAAAAATAAAATAAAAAAGGGCTGTCTATAATCCCAGTACATGGGAGGCTGGGACAGGAGGATCTCATATTCAAAGCCAGACTCAGCAATTTAAGGAGGCCCTCAGAAGCATATTGAGATTCTGTTTCAAAATAACAAACAAAATCCGGCTGGGGATATAGCTCAGAAATAGAACACCCTGGGTTCAAAATCCCCAATACCACAAATAAATTAATTCATTTTAAAAAACAGGGCTGGGAGTAGAGTTCAGAGGTAGAATATCCCTGAGTTCAATCCCCAGCACCACACACACAAACACCATGCTGAGGTGTAGCATAGCTCAGAGGTAGAATGCCTCTGGATTCAACCTCCAGTACAAAAAAAATTAGAAGGGCTAGGGAGGGACCTAGCTCAATGGTAGAGAGCCACTAGATTCAATCCTCAGGCCAACATACATACACAAAAGTACAAAAGCTGGATATAATAAAGCCAACTAAAAGAGCACTGTGGGTGTAGCTCTATGCTAGAGGACCTGCCTATCATGTGTGAAGCCCTGGGTTCTATCCAAAGAACTACAAAAAAAGGGGAGGTACTTTATTGGTGCTGGGAGATATCCTTTTTCCCCATTTCAGACTAAAGATCCTTAATTTAATTATATCTCTCTCTTTTTTTTTTTTTTTTTTTTTTTTTTTGCGGTACTGGGGATTGAACCCAGGGGCATTCTACCTCTGAGCTACATCCCCAGCCCTATTTTTTATTCTTTATTTCGAAACCGGGTCTCACTAAGTTGCGGAGTGCCTCACTAGGTAGCTGAGGCTGGCCACGAACCGAGATCCTCCGGTCTCAGCCTCCCAATATATCTCATTTTTTAACACTTTTTTTTTTTTTTCTTACAGTACTAGGGATTGAACCCAGGGGCATTCTACCTCTGAGCTACACCCCCAGCCCTATTTTTTATTCTTTATTTTGAAACAGGGTCTAAGTTGTGGAGTGCCTCACTAGGTAGCTGAGGCTGACCTCGAACCCGGATCCTCTGGGTTCAGCCTCCCAAATGCTGGGATTACAAGCATGCGCCAAGGCATACTTTTAGAATTTTATACACATTTAGTAATTTCCTTTTCTTTTTTCCCCTATATTTGAATACAATACGGGTGTGGTGGGGCACACCTGTAATCCCTGTATTAAGAGAGGCTGATAGGGCTCAAGGCCAGCCTCAGTAACTTAGAGAGCACTCAGCAATTCAAGTAGATCCTGTTTCAAAATAAAAAATTAAATTAAAAAAAGGCTGGGGTAAGCTGGGCGTGGTGGCGCACGCTTGTAATCCCAGCATTTGGGAGGCTGAGACCGGAGGATCCGGGTTCGCGCCCAGCCTCAGCTACCTAGTGAGGCACTCCGCAACTTAGTGAGACTCGGTTTCAAAATAAAGAATAAAAAATAGGGCTGGGGGTATAGCTCGGAGGTAGAATGCCCCTGAGTTCAATTCCCAATACCGCAAAAAAAAAAAAAAGGCTGGGGTGAGCTGGGCGTGGTGGCACATGCTTGTAATCCCAGCATTTGGGAGGCTGAGACCGGAAGATTCGGGTTCGGGGCCAGCCTCAGCTACCTAGTGAGGCCCTCTGCAATTTAGTGAGACCTTGTTTCAAAATAAAGAATAAAAAATAGGACTGGGGGTGTAGCTCAGAGGTAGATGACCGAGTTCAATCCCCAGTACAGGAGAAAAACAATTTTTTTTTCAGAGGGATGGTGGTATAGCTCAGTGGCAGAGCACTTGCCTAGCATGCACAAGGACCTTAGTTCTATCCCTAGCACCACATAAAATAAAATACTTCACAGAAAGTAAAGAATTTAAGTTCCCACTCCAATGTAAAAACACTTTCTTTTTTTTTTTGCGGTACTGGGGATTGAACTCAGGGGCATTCTACCTCCGAGCTATACCCCCAGCCCTATTTTTTATTCTTTATTTTGAAACCGAGTCTCACTAAGTTGCGGAGTGCCTCACTAGGTAGCTGAGGCTGGCCGCGAACCCGGATCCTCCGGTCTCAGCCTCCCGAATGCTGGGATTACAAGC
>PVLC010035149.1:0-16500 GCA_004027655.1 Graphiurus murinus | reverse complement strand
ATCCCAGCATTCGGGAGGCTGAGACCGGAGGATCGGGGTTCGAGGCCAGCCTCAGCTGCCTAGTGAGGCACTCCACAACTTAGCGAGACCCGGTTTCAAAATAAAGTATAAAAAATAGGGCTGGGGGTGTAGCTCGGAGGTAGAATGCCCCTGAGTTCAATCCCCAGTACCGCAAAAAAAAAAAAAAAAAAAAAAAAAACAATTTTTAAAGGAAAAAGAAAATGGATAATTTGAAGAGGAATCACTAAGAGTGCAGGTAACCAGGGTCAGAATCAGAAAGCATAAATACTCAAACTATGTTTTCTCTGGTAAAAAGGAGTGAATTTCAAAGTGAAGAGTTCTCTCTTCTTGAGAAAACATAAGACAAGAAAGCTGAGAACAATAATGCATACAACTAATATCTTCTTTGTGCTTATTAAGCACTCTGATCTAAATTTGTTGCTCAAAATTAATATGGTAAAACTTTATTACTAATATGGTAATATTAAGAGGTGGAGCCTTTAAGGTATGATGAAGTCATGAGGGCAAAGTCCATGTAAGTGGTATTCGCATCCTTATAAGAGACGTTTGAGGGAGCTGCCTCTTTTTTGTAGTCCTTCTGTCCCTTCCAATACGTGAGGACACAGCTTCTTTCCTTCTGAAGGATGCAGCAACAAGTGGCTCTGGTTTTAAGAGGTATTTTTTTTTTTCTTAGACTGAATCAAAGTTTGCCTCTCTGTGGTGGACACATGAATGAGAAAAGATGAAAATCTAGTAGGAAGATTGGAAAGAGAAAAGGAGAGAACTGTATTTGTTCCTTCACTGGTATATCCCCAACCCATGGCATGGTCTGATGGTCTGTATGTTTCATTAGAAATGTAACAAACTATTTTTCATTGTGCAGTTTAGGTGAAGAGTATTATATCATAAAGATATGACCATAGGATGTTAGTTTGTTATTTCTGAATGAGATTTAAAAAGAACAAAATTAAAATGGTTTCTCTATCTTCTATGCTTATATGTGTGTCTTGTTAATTCAGCAAGTTTATGTGACAAGAGGGACTTTAATGAAATGAGGAACAGTATTGTATTCTATCTCACAGCTTCTTGGTGCCCCAAATCTCATACCCTGCATAAAAGAAATGATATACAAAATGTGTATGAATATAGTTTGGTTACCAACTAATCATAATGAATGACAGCCAGGCTGGTGCATATTGGCTGATTATCAGCTTGCTTCAAACTGTGGGAGAATCAAGCTATTAGGATGCTGAGTTTAAACAGTACGTATTTCTGTTTTATCTTTATTGTAATGAACAAGCCCTATCTTTAGCTCCTGCTGTGCACTTTTGGAGGGTCTTCCATATGGTTGCTGCTAAGCATTTTGGCATTTTCCCAACTGTTACAATTGGGTCAGTAGGGGGGATCATGTAGGAGTAATAAAACAAGGGTGACTGCAGCAGAGAGGAGTATGATTCCTACACACATAACAGCTTATTGCCTCTCATGCGTTCAAGCACAGCTTTATGCTATTCATTACAACAGGCAGCCGGGGCAAACCACCTTTTGCCACAGAGCATGCTCCAGGAAAGGCCAGGCCTAGGGTGCAGATTGTCTCCTCAGTTACATTTTCCCCTAATGTTTCTTACTTCACCTCCCAATAGTATCTTACTAACTTGAAGAGGAGTAAGAAAATTATACTTTGCATATTCTGTCATTCTAAGAAAGTTTTCTTGAACAGACTCTGCTAAATTTTAGTACCAGCAGCAGGAATGTCAGTGGCTATGAAGGTTTTGCTATCCTACAAAGGGAGAAAAAAATGAGGAAGGCAAGATGATTGATCCTAATAATTAAAATTTCTTGAGACATGATTCATAAATCCAGAAGTGAATGATAATATTAACATTATTGTGGTGAAAAAATACTACTACTATTACTATTATTCTTTTGGTGCTGGAGATTGAAGCCATTGCCTGGTGCATGCTAGGCAAGTACTCTATCAGTGAGCTACACCCCCAGCCACAACTATTATTTTTATCCTGTGGAAGGCAGTGTTCCTAAGCAGTAGATTGGGAATAAATTAAGTTCAAAGAAAAATTAAGATTCTAAATAGCGAGATAATATATTAAAAAGATATAAGTATAAACATACACATACAAAATCATATTTTTCACATTTATGCATGCAAGTAGTTTTCAAATAATTCGTTATGCTTTTCCGTGAACATATATTTTTTTCATATCCAAAATTAATATACAAAAGAAATCGAGACTTGAAGACATTTAAACTTACAAATAAGTATTTATTCATGTCTCCAGTCCAAAACTAAACAAAACGTGCTTCATCAAGAAACTAGCTCCTTGTGCCTTTCCTCCAGTGCCATCCCCAATGCTAGACATGAGACCCCCAAGACCCACACCGGATCGTGGGAGCCCTGGGTCAAGGGCGGCAGGTGAAAGCCTCGCCTCCCGTCCAGCAGGAGGAGGTTGCGATGATGAGTTAGCTACTGCGGCACAGAGTCTGAACTCCAGACAACCAGCCGGCACTGAACTCAGCATTCCCACCGCCCGGTACTTATTTGCGTTTTTTTTAAAATGCTGACAGCAAAAGCACGGTCATAAATCAACTCAGAATGGGTCCAGGCGGTTCCGGGGAGACCCACCTAGGAACCCCGGAACCCCTGATTCTCGCTTCCCCGGGTCAAGGAGGAAAGCGCTGAACAAGGCTCATGTGGGTCAGCAGCCACGCCGCTGTTACCGGCGGTGTCCCCCGCTCGCGGTCACCCGCCAGCCCGCGCCTCGCCCCAGGTCTCCGCAGCCGGGAGGAGCGGGCAGCGGCGAAGTGAGGGCAGAGGCCGCGGCTTCAGCGGCGCAGTGCGCAGGCGCGAGCGCGGAGTGCGCAGGCGCCGCCCCGAAGTGACTTCTCCAAAAAGTGTCTTAGTTCCCGGTCACCTGAGCTCCTGGCGCCGCGGCTGCGGTCGCCTCGCGGACACACGCCCTCCACGAGACCTGCCTGCCGACCCTGCCATCTTCCTCCTGCCTGTCCGCCCCGCCACCGCGAGCCCTCCCGAGGCCTGTCTTTTCCCAGTCTTGGGCCGGACCGGGCCGAGCAGGGCCGCCGGGGCGCGATCCCTGACCATGGCGTCCCTCTTCAAGAAGAAAACTGTGGATGGTGAGTTCCCGGCTGGGCTGCCAGACCCGGCTCTGTCTTTCCCGGAGTCTTTGGGGGGCTTCCGGCAGCGGTTCTGGCTGCTGTCCCTGGGGGCGGGGCAGGCTCCCCTGGCCCCACAGGTGACCGCCCTGGCTGCGTCACCTTCCTGCCTCCGCATCTTCCCTGATGCTGCTGACCTCGACCTCACCTGCCCAGCTGATGACCCTCCCCGCCCACTTCATTTTTTTCTTCAGCCGGATTCTGAGCATTTTGGGGAGGCGGGGGCGGGGTACTTACTGCTGGCCCTAGAGTGTCATTGGACTTGGTGATCTATGAATTTTGTGTTGGTTTCTTTTGCTTTGTGTGTTGCTCCTGCAGTTTGGAGACTACTTCTCTGGCTTCCAAACAGGAAACCCTGTGTTTAAGTGGTAGGAGGGGCTACCAACTCCAGTTACAACATGAACTTGGGTCTGAGCCGCTTGCCCCTATAAGAACACCACATCAGTAGAGATAAGATACAAATGTTTCTTGATTTGCCTCGAGTTGAAAAATGAAAGAAATCCAAAGGAAGTGCGTGGGTTTAGTTTTTGTAATTAATTTTTCTGTCATGATTATCTTTGCTAAAGTAAGGGAGGTGGTATTATTTGTATAAAAGTTTACATTTTAAAGACACTTGTATTGTTTCATTTAGCTCAGTCTTAGGAAAGAATAAATATACTGGAGTGTACAAGTTTTGCGTTCCAGTGCAATGCCTGTAATATTTATTTATACAGCTGTGATTAATTAGTCTTGACATGTTCATTGACTGATACTAGGTTTTAAATTCATTCAGGTTATTTAAAAATCCCTTCCTATTACATGTTGAGTCTAGGTTGTTGATGGTTCAACCAAAGAATTACTTCTTTGTAAGGGTCTAATCCTGCCACAAAAGAAGCAGTGGTAGCTAGACAGTGATTGGTACAGACACAGTGCACAGTCCTTACTTGGGGGTAACTCCTTCATTCCTTTGTGTTGACTGTTCCAAAGCCAGCAAAATTATTTTGGGGAGCATAACAAAGACATTATCTTTACCCTGCTGCTCTATCTTTCCTTTGAACATATAATGTCATTCCACCCCTAATTTATCACAGCATACTACATTTGTGTTTATTTTAAATGATTGGAAACATTTTTTTTTTAGCTTATTGACTTTTTAATAATTGAAAAGTGCCATTTACAGTACCTGGAATAGAGCTACTAACTTGTTATATGATGTTATACAGTTTTGTGAAATGGGTTTTGTGTGTTTTTCTTGAAAATGCTGTTTGATCTTTAGCATGACACTTTTTTTTTCAGTGTTTCAGTAACAATACTGTGGCATTCAGTTATTGTACAGTAGAGAGGGGGAGATGTTTATCTTCTTATTGCTGAGTTTTGTATAGTGATAATTTTTTCTTGATTAGTTCTATATAGTGAGAGTTTACTAAACAGAGGAAAATAGTTTTCTTTCTATTTGATGTTACACCCTTAATTAGTTTTTAACAATAAAATTCAAACACCCCAATTTTAATTGCTTAGTATTTGCTAAATAATTTCAAAGGCATAAATTTCAGTTCAGTGCTTTCTGATGGTTTTGGCAATCTAGTAGTGACTATTGTACAAGGGAGGGGAAAGAAGACAATGAAGATGTGAGGGTGTTTAACTATATATTCATTTGCAATTGAGTTAATCATTCTAAAAAATAATTTTTTGATGAATAGACTTATTTGTGGGAAAACACTTAAAGACTTTTGCTAAGAATTTTGCTACTAATAAAGATCTATGTGTGAAATTTCTAAATGTAAATTTGGCCACCACATACATTTACCAGAACTGCCAAGCTACATACTTGACACCATTTACTCACATCTTGATTAGAGATTTGAGTTCTCATTATTTTAACATGGAGCTTTTCTGATGTTTTACTCCTTGTTTTATTAAAAGGAATGGTTTTGTTTTAAATGTGATAGCACTCTTCTTAACATTAATGAGGCTGTATATTAGGAAATTTAATGTATTTTTATGCATTTCTCTCAAATCCTTGGGCATGTTGATTATTGATCATGAGATCTACTATGTGCTGACTTTTAATCTATTCTAGCAGTAATGAAATTCTGATATATAAGAGAAATATGTAACTGCTGATAGATCTGGGGAATAATTGAATTTTTTGGTCCTTTGGTTGCTGGGAGAGTTATATACTATATCATTAAAGACTACTGCACATGTAAATTATAAAGGGAGACAACATTACAGCACTTATTACTATTCAGAGTTATGTTTAATTCATTTTTGACACAAAGATGAGCAAGTCTCAGCAGTATATACTTTGTTTCAGAAATTAATGAGAGATGTATCTCAATGCCATTGAAAAGAAGGATTTTTTCCAATTTGAAATTACAATTAAGTACTTGGTTGATTTTCCTTTAACTGACTTGTAAGATATGTGCATATATATAGTATACTCTGTTTACAGTATTTTTTTCTCCCCAGTAGGCCAATAGTGACCTGTTTATTGAAGCTAATTATGAACCTGTAAATCAGCATTCCATGAAAACTTGTCATAAATGTGCAACTATCCATGCCTTTTAAAAAGTGAAGTTCTAGAGCTGAGGCTGTAATTCAGAGGTAGACCACTTGTCTCATATGTATGAATACCTGGGTTCAATCCCCAGTACTGCAAAAGAAAAAGAAAAAGTGAAGTTCTTTAAGGACTTTGTAATTTTTATCTGATATCCTCAATAGATACAAACTTGAAGTCCTACTTTAACCCAATATCATGTTAAAATATTTGCATACAGTATCTTAATTCTCATACTATTATCCATATTTTGTTGATGAGGAACCAAAAGGAGAAGTACTAAGTAACTTGCCCCAGATTGTAAAGCTAGTAAGTGACGAAGATAGAACCCACTTCGTGTATTTTTCTTATTTTTTATTAGAGATAGATCCCATGGGACAGTTTAATATGATAATCTTAAATTCCCATAATTCTCAATTCATTGTTTACCTTTTGTCTGCAAACCAGACTCTTCTTTTAGGAATTAGTGGTGGAACTTTAATTTCTGTGGTAATGAACTGGAAATAACCTCATTTACCTGTCCCTCCTTGTACCCTAGCCTGGAAGCATGGCCCTATCTCTTGTTCTTCATCTAAACCTTTTGATATATTCTATCTCCATTTTACTTCTCAGGTGCACCCCCTTCCTCCATTCTTAAACAATTTCCTTTGTGTGTCATATAATGAGGTCTTGTTTAAATCATCAGTGACTTTTAGATCACCCAAACCAATGGCCATTTTTTAGAGATTATCTCCTGGGTCTATGTTTCATATTTTATCCTAATCATAATTCCTTCTTTGAAATTCTCTTTTGGCATCAGTGGCTAAACATTCCTGATTTTCCTTAAATCCCTTTGGCCACTCTTTTTTCTTCATTCCTTCTTTTTTTCTTTTTACATATATCTACACATAGCCATCTTAAAGCCCCTCAAATATGAGATCTCAAAGAGAATTCGTCATCTTTAAATCAGTTCCCTCCCAGAGTTTTCTTCTTCTAGTGTTGGCAATACTTTATTTTTGCCCTCTACCTTCAATTAATTGCCAAATCCTGCTTCCCCCTACCCCTTTTTTTGGTACAGGGTATTGAACCCAGGGGCATTCTACCTCTGAGCTACACCCCAGCCCTATTTTATTTTTTATTTTGAAACAAGGTCTCACCAAGTTGCTGAGGGCCTTGCTAAGCGGCTGAGGCTGGCCTCAAACCCACGACTCCTGTCTTCCAAGTATGATTATTGGTATGTGCCACCGTGCATGACCTCTTAAATATTTGACACATGTAATCTGTGTGCCTCTTACTTACCTTGGACTTTACTATATTCTCTTTCTGTTTTCTTCCCTGAAACTTTATAGCTCTTAAATCCTTCATCTACATAGTTGATTGTATGTTTGGTATACTGAAACCTAAATCAGACTGCTGCTCCTCTCTGTAAACCTCTTTATTGAGTCTGGCACCAACAAGATTAAGAATGAGCTCTTTAATTATGCATGCATGGCTCTCTTTGATTTGAATGCCTTTCTTCCTAGCTATTTCTCTGGACATTTTACTATCTAGCAATAATGTTCTTCAATTCATCAATATACTGTATATCATACTTTTTCTTACCCTGATATAGTTTTGTTTATGATGCCCTTATACCTACAATTCTCTTTTCCCTTTCCACTATCTAATCTGAACTATCTCAAGGTTTTGCCTTCTCTAGGAAATCATCTCTGATGTCTCCTTAACCTGTGTTAAGTACCACAGTCATTGTATTCTTATTGTTTAATTTAATCTGCTTTCTCATTTTTATTCACTGCAACCAAGGTAGATTCTTCTGCACTTTGGAAGTTAGATTATGCTTAGTCTAAGTCTTTCTTATATTCCATATTGGTTTCAGAGATTTTTTAGCTTTTGTTAAAATATCTCTATGGTAGTTTATAATTTAGAGACCACAGCCTTAAAATAATAGCATCTACTGACCATTTATTTCCTGTATCTTAATAAGGTCCACATCCACGTAATTTTCACCCACTGTGAGCCTTGGGGAGAGTTAAGGGATAATCTGAGGAATGTTACATACAGGAAAGGAACAAACCTTGGTTTTTATCTCATTGGGGTGATAACCATATATGCTAGTTGCCTAGAATTTTATTTGTGCAGTTTGGACTAAATTGTAATAAATCTTGTGTCAAGAAGATTTGTGTCAGTTGTTGTGCCACATTGCTGATAGGTTAAGAGGAAATAAAATCTACTATGTATGTGTAAACTGAATCCTTTTTGGGAACATTTCCTCCTTCCAGAATAAAACACAACATTCTCATGATATTTGTAATATCTAGATCTTCCCTAGAATATAGTGTGTCCTCTTAGTGCCTATCCTCTCAATATTTTAAAACTCAACATTTTGTTTTCTATTTGCCCCTACATACCTGGCATACTAAAGGTAAATAATTGAATGTGGAATTCAGGAGCACAATACACTTGTCATAACATTTTTCTTAGCAAAAGTTCTCCATACTTTTAGAACAGATCCTCTGTATTTCCTATCCCCATTATCACACCTAAGACCAAATGAGACCCAAAGCTTTGCAATATAGGCCGATCCCAAAACCTTTCTTCAGCTCTTGAAACACTGACATTTTAATAATATTAATAAATTTGTTGAAATGATTTCCTCAGGACTTGAATGACTTTTGACACCTATTGGTAGGATAAAACAAAATTTTCTTTTCCTTCTTATGCTACCTTAGGGTCTGACTTGCTTATTTTTTTCTTTAGCATTCTACCTCTTTCAAGCAAGTCCTACTGCTTTTCAGCTTCAGCTTATTTCAGAGTTGATTTACTCCCTTGACTGTATAGTAAAGCTGTTGGCATGCTTCTCCACTGCCCTGCTTCCCATAGTTGCTTTTTTTTTTTCTTTACCATGTAGTAAAACTTGTTAATTAAGTGGATAATATTCTCTGTAATTGTGTTACAGCTTTCTAAAGCCTAAGAAGCAAATTTGATTTGTATCTCAAATTTTGGTTCCTTCTCATTCACTTTTGTGCTGTCATGTTCTGAGTAAATCTTTTGTGTCTGAGTAAATCTATTTTTGAGCCAACATTTTCTGGGTACCAACCTATAATGTTTCCTTCTTATGCCTTTGCTATTGGGTTTATAGCATTTCGGCACAGTTTTTTCTCCATCAACCAAAAAACCCCTTTCCGCTTCATGGTTCAACAGAGCTCAGTCCTGCCTGGTTTGGCTGAACTCACGTTCACTCAAGGCTTTCCTTCTGTCCCTATTTATAATTAGCATTTGTTTAATGCTAATACCAATGCCACAGTACCCACCATTCCTACTGATACCAGCTGCTACAGAGTTTACAGGCGAAGCTTAAGGTACAAACTCTCCATAAAGTAGGGTGTAGGAACATTTTATGTTTTTACCTCAATTCATGTGATAGTCAAAATCAAGATAACTGATCAGCAATCAAGTTGCAAAGATAAAATGATTTTTTTACCAAAGAAATACATTTAAAAGTAGAAAGTGTGGTTCCTTCATGAACTTGTGGAAAGTCACAGAACACAGTATATGGTAGAGACAGTAATGTCTATTTGACCAGATTAAATCCCCAGGAGTGTGTTTTTCCCTGATGTGCTTCAGTACTCCTCAGAGTAATCCTCAACTGTCCTGTAAGCTTGAGGCAGGCCCCCTGTTTTCTCCCCAAAGAAAGGTACTTTAGCCTATATTGCTCACCAATTAATGAGCGTTCATATTTATAGTTGATAATTACTTTTTTAATCCTCCAATATGCAAATTATATGTAAGTTAACAAAGTACAGGGAAGTAAGCCATAATTCAAGTTGGAGCTTGGCCTCAAATCCCAGTAGAGAATCCTGGAAGCTAGACCTGACCACCTGGGTGACACTTTTTGTTTTGTATTTTTCCTGTAAACAAATAAACCTAACTGACTTAGAACGAAAATGACAGAAAGACTTTTTCACAATACTTTTTTAAATTAAAAACTTAAGACTTTGATCTCGTCATTCTGTTTTAAGCATGTCTGTTTCATTTCTAAGAATAGCCAAAAAGCTTGAGATAGGAAGTTAATGCCCCACATAGAGTAGGCCTGAGTTGTCTTCTCTGAGTGTTATGCTAGGCATGGTCCTGGAGAGTGTGGTGGAGGAGGCAGCCTTCAGCCCCTTTGTACTTCACTTAATGAAGGTAAGAAAGAGCATGCTTATCAGATCCATTCACCTTTGACATTTTCACAATTTGAAATTTTTTTATTAGCACCTATTGTGAAGTGCTTCACAATCAGATTGAAAATAGGGGAAAGCATACCACCAGACTCAGCCATTTCTGGGCTGCTTGTCACTTGGAAATGAGAATTGGTGAGAAGGAGTCAGGTTATTCAAGAGCTGGCCCTGAAAAGATGTAGAGGCTATGGCCCTCAAAGTTCCATCTTGTGAAATTCAGGTACATGAAACAGGTTTTATAGGGAGGGAAAGGGGCCAAAGAGAAATGGTAAACAGGAAGACATTATGCTGAGCAGAGTCTTACTCATCCAAGACACATGCCCTTTTTTTCTATGGCCTCGCCTGGACATCATAGTCAACCTTTACCTCCTGGGGCTAGTTCCTATATTTTCTTTAAATAGACATATTCTCTTATCACAGTTTTTATGCCTGTGTTAGTTGATGCACAGGATTAAACAAAGAGGGCCTTTGCACATTCTAATGTTATGGGAAAGTCACCAAATACATTGGGTTCTGTAAACCTATGGAAAATTTATTGAGCAGTTAATGATATTAATCATTTAGGTGTGGCTTCTCTGTAGAATTTACAGTGACAGACAAAAAGGAAGGCAAGTAATCCTTGCAAAAGTCTTGGGGATGGGAATTAACCTTGAAAAAGTTTAGCAAAGGGAAGGGATGTAATCTTGCAAAGGAAAACTTAAAAAGACCAACTATGAAACCAGCCAAGATGTCCATCAACAGATGAATGGATTACAAAACTATGGGATATGTACACAATGGAATTTTACTCAGCCATAAAGAAGAACAAAATCATGTCATTTGCAAGGAAATGGATGGAACTGGAAAGCATTATGTTAAGTGAGATTAGTCAGTCACAAAAAGTAAAAAATCGTATGTTCTCCCTAATATGCGGATGCTAGGGAGAAGATGGGGCATAAGAGGGACTCCAAATGAAGAAAGAGAAACCTTAGATGAGCAAAGAAGTTGACTTAACTGAAGATGATATGGGAGGAGGGGAGCACCCTAATGCACATGATGTATTTTCACAAACATATCAAAATCAATCACTAAACTGAACCTGAGAAGAAGGGAGGGTGAGGGAGTGGGACAGGAATTGGGGAAGGGTTAAATGAGAAATGTGTGCATGTGTGCCTTTACCAACTTGTACCTACCAAAGATGTATGATTACAATGCACCAATTTAAAAAAATAAAATAAAAAAGAAGCAGTCACTGGTACAAGCAGAAAATTTTAAGGGAATTAGCTGATTATTTCAGTAACCCATATTTCCATTGTAGAAAGATATCTATCATAGTTCAGATATCACTACTGTTAAATTATCAGTCATCTTTATTAATAGCCAATAGATTTTACTATTTATTTTAAAGGTACATGTTGAATAAGCCTTTTAGACAAATCCTTTTACATTTAAATATGTCCATTTATACTCCCTTACATCACTAAGTATAGTGTATTGGGATAGTATTTAGCATGAAGTAAAATGCGAATACAAACAAACATAAATAGGTTCTTCAGCCAAACTTCTTTAGAATCTCTGAAATAAAAGGGTTTATGGAGTCCTTACCAATGCTAGCTGAGAAAGGACCAGATTCTGGTACATATTCCTACAGCTTCAAGCAGCAAGGTTAAATAGCAGTTAGAAATATCCATTGGACCTAGATGAAAATTTAGGGAAGGAAAGCATAGATCCCATATTGGCTCTACATACGAGGTACAGGATAATGTAAATCAGGGAATGTTTTAGGATAAGAAAACAGTCTATAAGGAGAAGTAATTGTTGGTTTTGAATTGGTTGGGGTTGTAAGTAGGATGCAGTAGTGCCTGAGTGTAGTGATGGGATTTGAGATAAGGTTTTAACATGTATTCAGAAATGTGAAACAGTTATTTTTGGTGTTTTGACTAACCTCCCACATCTCTCCTCTCCTCCATTCTCTGGCCCTGGTAAACTTAGGACATCTCAGAATTTTTTTTTTTCTTATATGTATTATCTGATCTTAAGGAGCTTATAGTCATGGGACCAAATGAGACTTAGTAAGGAATAAATCCAATGGAAAATAAACTTGGCCTTTAAAACATTAAAGTGTCTCAACCTTTTTCATGTTATCTATTCTGAATTACCTAGAGGACCAAACATTAAATGTATGATTAATGTATGGATTGCTTAAGAAAATTGAAGAGCAGTTTGTTTTATAGGCTATTCCTATTGTCTCATATGAAAAGACATTTTATTGTCTTTTCCTACTTACCATAATATGTTTAAAGTGTTATGATTATGTTTTAGTGTGTAATATTAGATACTCTGAGTTTATAGCTTAGAAAGCTCGGATAAAGCTGCTTAAATATTAATAGGTCTATTAACAAGTATGCGACTGAAATACATAGCAATTAGTTTTCTTTATTTTTCTTGGACAGTGACACAATGTACACAGTTGTATAAAATTAAGAAAAGCAAACTTGAACCATTTTTTATTAAGTGTCATATTTGCTTTTATCCTAATACTTTTTACCCCAATAAAGATGGCTATATCTAGTCTGGATTCTGATTCTTGGACACCAAATGAGTATTCAACAATATATGTTAATTTTGACCCTAATTATCCAGAGTCAGAGCAGACCCTGTAGGGTGAGGATTCAGTCTCCCAGGACTTCCCTACCTCAGGTGCTGCTTGCAAGTCCCAGGTTGCCACTCATATTTCTTTCTGACCAGTTCCCATAGCTCACTCTTCAGGGTTAATGATTTGTGAGAACAACTCTCAGGATTCAGGAAAGTGTTTTATTTACTATTAGTGGTTTATTATAAAGAATATCACTCAGAAACAGATGGAAGAGAAGGTGCCTAGAGCTACCATATCCTCTGGATGTGCCACCTTCCCAGCACATCAATGTGTTCACCAGTTAGGAAATTCTGAATCTCTTTGGTTAAGAGTTTTGTAACCCTGCCTCCAGAATCCACCTACCTATAAGGTACAGGGAAGGGATGAGGCTGAAAGTCAAATGTTTGGTCTTTCTGGTATCCAGCCCCACCCTTAACCTATCAGACCCTACTCATGTTAGCAGACACAGGTATGGTGGAAAGGGACTTTTTCTGAAAGACAAAAGGCATTCCTGTCATTCAGGATATTCCAAGGGTTTAGGCCCTTTCTATCAGAAACCCATGCACAGATAAAATTATACTAGCCTTATAATGAAAAGATGTACTGATAGAATTCTAGATCTTAGCAATCAAGGCTTTTAGCAGTTGCTATGCACCTATGCCAATTATCTGACCACAACTAATTTTATCAATGTAGTGGCTTCTGTTTCCGAGCAATAATATTAAAGCTGCAAAAGACCATTATTACCCTCTAACACTGCCACTTACTCTTACTTATTGAGTTTAGGAGCCCATATTTACACAAAGAGGTTGTACTTCAGAACTTTATTTGTAATTTCATAGTTTTAAATTCAGAATATATTTCCTATCAAAAGAATGGGGTAAGTGATAAATGGTTATTGTCTTCATATCAGTTGTTAGTTAGCTTTTTCATTGATGTGACCAAAATACCTGACAAGAACAAGGTAGAGGAGGAAGGGTTTATTTGGCATACAGTTTCAGAGGTTATTCCAAGAAGGAAACATCATGGCTACAGGACATGGCAGAGGACAGCTGCTCAGCTCAGGACAGCCAGGAAGGAAGGAGAGGGAGGAGCCAAGGACAGATGTAGTCCTCATTTTTTTTTTTTTTGCGGTACTGGGGATTGAACTCAGGGGCATTCTACCTCCGAGCTATACCCCAGCCCTGTTTTTTATTCTTTATTTTGAAACCGAGTCTCACTAAGTTGTAGAGTGTCTCACTAGGTAGCTGAGGCTGGCCTTGAACCCGGATCCTCCGGTCTCAGCCTCCCGAATGCTGGGATTACAAGCTTGCCCCACCACGCCTGGCTAGATGTAGTCCTCATTGGCATACCCCAGGGACTCACCTCCTATAGCCATGCCCTACTTCTGAACCTTGCTGCATTAGAGCCCAGGCTTCAACACAGGAGCTTTTGAGAACAATCCAGATCCACACCGTAACACTAATCCAGCCAAGTCCAAAAGCAGTAACTTGGGTGTGTCTGAGTGAAGAAGCTAATTATTTCTTTGAAACATAAAAGGAATGGGAGCTTTCTTTATTGTTGGTTGTCATTCTGTAGATGTCTGATGAAAGATATTTTGTGTTATGGGCAAAATTGTGTCTCCTACTTCCAAGTGTATATGATAAAGCTCTGACCTCAAATCTGTGTTTATTTAGAAATAAGGTCTTTAAAGAAGTAGTTAAAAGTAAATGAGGTTATAAAGGCAAGGCTTTGATCCAATAGGACTACTCTCCTTATAAGAGGAACACCAGAAAAAGGCACACACAAAGAAAAGACCACATTGGGACAGTAAGAGGCGGTCATCCACAAGGCAAGGAGAGAGGCTGCAGGAGAAACCAACCTGCTGGCACCTTGATTGTGGACTTCCAGCTTCCTGAACTATGAGAAAATAAATTTTATTTGTTTAAGCCTCCGGTTTGTGAACTGTGTTATGGAAGCCTTAGTATCAAAGGACAAAAAGTACAAAAAATTTATTTAAAAATCTTATTTGCCTTTATTTGTGATTCTAGAATCAGCTAAAATTTCATTATATTCCAGTAAGATCTATAAAAGACATTGGTTTTATAGACAAAAAGGCTGAAGAAAATGGAAACAAAGAGGCAGTTTGGTCATTTCAAAGTTACTTTTCTATTAAGACAGACACAGAAAACAGTAGACATTTAACTAGTTGGTAGTGTTGAGTTACTTCAGGTTACATTTTTGTAAGGAATAAAACAGAACTTCACTGAAGCTGGCTTGCTTGGAAAATTTAGCTATTATCTCTCTGGGTCAAAGGGGGAACTAGACAAAGAAAGAGAAACCTTAGATGAGCAAAGAATACCTGAAGGTAATGGGGAGGGGAAACAACCTAATGCACATGATATACATATCAACCACTAAATCGAACATGAGAAGTAGGAAGGGAGAAAGGAATGGGGCGGAAATTGGGGGTAAGGGTTAAATGAGTAATATTTGCATGCATGTCTCTACCACTTTATACCTATCACAAAGATGTATGATTACAATGTACTAATAAAAAGTAAAAAACAAAAACAAAAACAAAAACAGAAAAAGAAATAAAGGATTTTTGCACAAGAAAAAAAAAAAAAGAAAGCTAACACTTTAGTTTACATTTAATGCTTTGGACCATTAGTATAAGTGACTCCATTTTGATTTTTAGTATGATATTTTGGGGATATGGTGCAGGAGCTTAGTTCAAAACAATGATATTCTATAATTTTTTAATTATCACTAGTAAACTAGAACAGCACTGTTTTTTATATTAGAATCCTAACCAATGCTCCATGAAACATGACTATCTAGGAAATTTTAATAGACATTTCTTAGTATTCTTGGCTTAATAAACTTGGGAAATAATCTATAACATATTCTCTTAATGACTCATAATATACATTTATATACTAAACATTCCTAGATGCCTTGAAGCAAAGAAATTTTATTTTTTTTCAATTTCAACATTTCTCAATTGCCTACTCCTCTTTTAAATGAAAATTATGTTTCTCATCTAGGCCTAGTCTGGAGAATAAAGTTGTGGTGAGATTAAAAAGCCTTCACTTTTTTCATCTTAATTGTAGATATGCTATTGAAGTATCCAAGGTATGGCAGCATGAAATAATTGCTGGTTATTTGAAATTGAAGGAATCTAGCAGCAACTACTGGAAAAGGCTATCTCCTTGTCTGCTTAAAGCCCTAGTCCTTAAAAACAACAACTGTTACTTTTGGATTCCTTCCTTGAGTTTCCATTAACTGAACTCCTGTCATAGACTAAAGTTTGTCAACACACCTAGACAGACTTTTGTCCCACATCATTGCCTTTTCTTTTCTTTTCTTTTTTTTTTTTTTAGTGGACATAAACATATTTTATTTATTTATTTTTCATCTTTCCCTTATTTGGTGCATTGTAATTACACATCTTTGTTAGGTACAAGCTAGTATAGGTAAAGACATCCATGCACACATTTCTCATTTAACCCTTCCCCAATTCCCGCCCCACTCCCTCCTCTTCCCTCCTTCTCAAAGTCAGTTTAGTGATTGTCTTTGATGTGTTCATAGAAAGTACATCATGTTCATTAGGGTGTCCTCCCTACCCCCTTCACCTTCCATTAAGTCAAATTCTTTGTTCACCGAAGGATTCTCCTTCATCTGGAGTCCCTCTAAAGTCCCATTTTCTTCCTAGCTTCCACATATTAGGGAGCGCATTCTATTTTTAACTTTTTGTGATTGACTAATCTCACTTAACAATGTTTTCCAGTTCCTTCCATTTCCTTGCAAATAACATGATTTTGTTCTTCTTTATGGCCGAGTAAAATTCCATTGTGTACATATCCCATAGTTTTGTAATCCATTCATCTGTTGATGGACATCTTGGCTGGTTCCATAGTTTGGCAATTGTAAACTGTGCAGCTATAAACATAGATACACATGCGTTGGTCTGATAG
>PVLC010035146.1:0-16503 GCA_004027655.1 Graphiurus murinus | reverse complement strand
GCCTCTGGTTCAATTCCTAGTAACACACACACACACACACACACACACACACACACACACACACACACTTCTTCCTTTTGTCATACTATCCATGCTGGCTAATCACCTTGAAGTTACAGGTCCCATGATGCCTCACTCTTAACTCCTCACTACTTGTTGTGCTGCGTAATTTTGACTCTGTCTCCTATAGTTGCATCTGCCTCCCAGCCAGCCTAATGCCTTCATTAGAACACATGTGCAAGTAAGCTTTGGTGAGCAACTTGAGTATTCTTTCTTGATAAGTTATCAGTATTTCCAGTGAAGCCGGAGCTTAGACCCATTTGCAGCTATGATAAGGTATGATTACTTTTATGATTTGCAGGTAGGAATTAGTTGATCCATGTGCCTATTTGGCACTGCCATCTAAAGAGCTGTTTTACTGCAACGACAGACACAGACTCATAATGTCTAGCCTGCCTCTTTCTATTGCTCTTTGATAACTTCATATGGTTTGTATAGAACCACCAGCAGCCACAACTGCATTACCAATTAACAGCTACTATCGATTTTGATTTTCCCTTCATCCTTTCTGAATGAAACATAAACTGCTGGTAAACCAAATCACACAGGCTTTTAGGTTCTGGTTAAATTAGCCCTCAATTGAATGCAAATAACTTTTGTTTCTGACCCAGGCAAGTGCCATTATTGAAACTCCTTAAATTTATAGACACCAAAACCATCAATGAAAAAAAAAATCTTGTCAAAATGGGTTTACAGGTGGACATTCAACTTACTCCCTCATGCATTTAATTGAATTCCCTGCAATTTCATGTGCATTATAATAGACTTCTTTTACACCATCAGAAAACAAGTTTTAAAACATGTGCTGTGCATTAAACATCGCATAAATATTCAGCAAGGGAAAGAAAAACAGTTCTAAAGAAGTATAGTAATTTTACACTCTCTGGTTTCTAATAAATTTTTACAGCAATCCTAAACTGCATTAGCAAGTTCCCGTTTATTGTCGGGTGTCTGCACAACATACCTCAATGACACGTGGAATCTTTGCCATGGCAGTTGAGCTCTGAGAGTGGTCCTCATTGGTGAGATGCTCATCAGACCCCATCGCCAACTCTTGTCAAGGAAAGATAGATGATCTGATCATATTCTCCTAATTGTGACATGTGCTGTCTTTTCACTCTGGCTGGACTGTAAATTCCTGGGGTATCCCAATAACCACCGAATTTCGAGCATATAAAAAGAAGGCACTGACCTTTCAAAAAGATGACCCTCCGCTAAGTAACTTAGGATCTTTCCCATGCTTTATTTTCTGCCTCTCTACATTTTCTTGTGATTTCCTAAATTAAATGTCATGAACGCATATCTCTCATGAAATTATTTTGTGTTTCAAGTATCCAGAATATTATAAGTATAGAAGAATTTTAGGTACTTTGTGGAGCTTATTATTTTTGTTATAATAGTATATATATAATACATATGTATACTAATATATTATATAACATATTTATATATTTTATATATGATATATTTATATTTAAATATTTCTGATAATTTATATTTAGTCATTATACACACACATACACACATATATTGGAGAGAGAGAGAGGAAAGAAGAAGAAGAGAAAAAGAAGAAGAAGAAGAAGAAGAAGAAGAAGAAGAAGAAGAAGAAGAAACAAATAGCCCAAATAAATTAAATTGTGCTTTTTGTATGATGTATGTTATTTACATACTTCAAGGCATATTATACATGTCATCAAACAGAATGAGTTATGGTCCTACAGCTTTCCACCTAAATTGAGGGCATCACACTTCCTTTAAAACAAATAAATTGACTGTATATCACAGTTTTAAAGAAGAAGAATCCAAATCCAGGGCTCCAGCTAGGATGTTTTCTATGCTTCCTCATGTGTTCAAAAAGTGGTTTTATTTCAACAGTTGAAATGTGTTTTTGTGGTATGGCAGCAAGCATTCACCTCCGTATTTATATAATATCTAGGATCACACTTTCGGTGGTAACTTGAAGGCAGGAAAAACACTGCCCTATAAAGATTGTGTAAGGTTTTACGGGAAAGTAAATATTTTCTTTTAAAATTGTGCTGAGCACCAAATATTTTGTTGAGACAATGGATTCTGCTCAAGCCAAGATCAATAACGTGACCCATCAATTAAATTTTATCATAGGTTTTCTAAGTAGTGAACTGATATTTTCTCCAAAATTAATCTGGGAATATTTCCCATATTATCATAATTTCCTATATAACCAAATATTAAAGGTTTAAATTATAAGAATGCATTTTATATCTATTCCTATGTAAATTTATTTCACAAAAGAGATTTCACATGCATCATTTAATGAATCCCAAAAATTAAACATCACTTGAAGAAATCTTAATTTAGCCATAAATGTAGGGAATTAAGGACTCAGTTTCATTCTATTTCATTTGTTTCCTAATCAAATATCTATCAATTGCCCACACAAATGTCATCGTGTTTATGTCCCTAAAGGCTTCTAGTACATTTGGAAATTGACTTCACAGTGGATTCAACTCAAGATAGTCTAAAATTGTGTATCTTTAAAGATCTGACATGGTTTTGATTAAGTGTATAAAACCATAAAAGTAAAAACATTTATTTCCACTTCATAGTTATTTGAGTATAAACTCTACCCTTAAAAATATATATCAGCTAACCACATTAAAAATCATTATTTGTGAGTGGGCAAATTCTAGAACCTATTTACTTCCTCAAGGTCCTTGTAATCCTGGTCATGAACCAGCACAATTTTATTATGGAGATGAGATATAGGCAATTTCTATTTTCTAGGTTCAAATGTATTGTATTGTTAGATTATAAAATGCATTAAATATGGCATAACCTTAGAATTCATTATATATTTTGAAATAAAATTAAAACTCAGTATGTTAATAATTTATATTCAATACTGTAAGTTTCTTATAAATGTCAAAATTTTAACAGCCCATTTTCCAACTTCCATAATATAATGTTCTTAATTCTGAGAACAATAAAGACATAAATTTCTTCTATTATATTTCATCTATGAATGTTTTAGCTGTTATATTTCTATTCTCAAAACTGTGTTACTTTAAAAAATAAACTGGGATATATCTTTGTGTTCACAACCTAAAAAGAGATAAGATGTTAAAATACAATGATGTGGAATTATTTCCAATATAAATAGTACTCAATATTTTAACATTTTGTGTATGTGTATGTGATACTGGGGATTGAACCCAAGCACATTCTACCTCTGAGCTACAGCCCCAGTCCTATTTTATTTTGAAACATGGTCTAAGTTGCTGAAAGCCTCACTAAATTGTTCAGACAGGCTGCAAACCTGTGACTGCCCTGTCTCAGTCTCCAAAGTATTGAGATTACAGGTGTATACTATTATAGCTGGTTATATTTTAACTTATAAATTTTTTTTAAAAGTTTATACATTTGTAGCAGCACTCCCAAGTTAAATACATCATTTGAGAGATTTTTCTCCATTCCGTTTTATCTATTCAATTGATAGCTATTTAACTGAAATAAAGCTTGCAGTTTATTTTCTGCATGGATATTATATTGTTTCTCATTTGTATATTTTATAATCTGCTTAAAATTGGGCAAGACAATAAGATTTAGATAAATTCTCAGTTTTTGAATGGAACTGACATTCTTTTTAAACATGTGTGTTAAAAATTTAAATAAGTCATTGCTCTTTATTCTCTTAAAAATGACTTTTTGAGCAGCCTAAACTACCTACATCAATCTCATCTAAAAAGAGGGTAAAGTGATATATCAGGAAAACCAATGCAACAACAGATTAATGTTGCTGTATTAAAATCCTATTTACATAAAATTAACATAAATATGAGTTAGTATGCCATATGCTACAGCATCTGCTCCTCACTGTATTAATAACAAGGCTGTCCCCTATAGGGATTTAAAAATTAATACATATTTAAATCATATATATATACATATATATATGTATGTGAAGTTTTGACAATATGAGATATTTGAAATTTTACCAAGTGCTACCAAGCAGGCTTATAGTGAAATAATATTGTCACCAGCTGGACTCTGACTGGTTTGAGATAGGTGGTGTTTGAACTAATTCACATTTCTCCTTGGAGTAGGTTTTAAGCTAAATAAAAACCTTATTCCACATAATAACTCCGGTCACTTACTGCGTCCTCCCTACATCATATTCATCAGGGAGTTCGGAATCAATAGCTCATGAGAAATAACTCATCATTGTGAAGATGCTTTAAAACCATCGTATTCTTCACTTTTTGCTTCTGATTCTTGTTTTGTATTGTTTTCCCTAAACATCAATGTTCATTTGACAGCTGTCTATTCCAGCTTCTGGGGTGACTAAATAAAATAAATTTCTCACACAAAATTTTGTAGGAATATTAGATATACTGAAGTAGAAATGCTGCACTTTTTTTTTCAGTTCATGAAATTTGATATAGTTCAATTTTTCTTTGTTATTTCCATTTTTATGGCTTGACGCACATTCCGAATTGTATTCTTGTATGTTTTCTGCAGGTAATTTTTCACAAAGCAAATTGAAGTGTAATACTTATGTTAAAGTATTAACTTTACTTATACTTGTTATAGTTATAATTCAAGTTCAATGTGGATAAGACTATATAAATAATAAGCTATAGCTATTGCATGCTTTAGATGCATTGAAATAAATTTAGAGATGATTTATTCCTCAATATGGGCTCAACTGCTATTTATTTTTCATATATAATTGCACAATAGAAAAGATATAGTAAAGAGAATAAAAGGAAATAAATATTTGACTTAAAAGAAGAATAAAGGACTTCCTTTAAGACTGTAATTCTTAAATGATAAAAGATTTAAAATTTTTTAATTACAAAAGAAGTGTGTTTTTGCATGTATATAACCATAATGCATACAATGCATATACGCACACACACGTATACACACACATGCATATATATATATCTATATATATACAGTATATATGTGCATATATAAATATAGATGCAGAGATATAATTCTGATGCTACAGCAACTTCTTTTCATCCGGAAGTTGATAACTCGGGTTCACAGGTTAGAATCTTCAGACATGGGCCCCTTCTCTACAAACTACATATATGGTCACAGTGAAATGCTTCAAATATTTCTAAGAAGGTTATATACACTTAAAATTCTATTTTTGGAGGCCAAATTAAAAACAATTCAAATATAATGCAGATTCTCTATGCTTCACTTTTTAAAGACTCAGCAAACATGTATCTACTCCTTATAAACATTAAATTTTCATTAATAGCATACTGTGTGAAATTTATAGGATAAGACTTCATTGTTGACTATGCTGTATTACTTTGATTGTGATCAGATTTTTAATAAAATTTCATGATATCTTTATTAGAACCTTTCTACTCAGGTTATACTCTGAGATTTTGCTACTCAGTGTTTTGCACAATACAGAATCAGCAGGGGTTTGCTGGAATCTCAAGTTACAATCCACACTGTGTTACTATTACAAAATACAATTATAATCAATTTATAAAGACAAAGTTTATTTTGGCTCATTTTTAGAGTTTTTAGTCAAGCATCATTTGGCAATCAATGTGGACCTGTGGCCAGGCAGCTCATGATAGGAGGGTGACTATATGGTACATGAGAAAGGGACTAGAAGGTTCTCTTGCAGGTCATGCCAACAATGACATAAAGACCTTTTATGAGGTCGCACCTCTCAAAGGTTCTACTATCTACCAATTGTGCTGTCTTGGGGCTCAAGCCTTTAAAACCTGAGTCTTTGAGGGAAGAGAGGTAATAGAGACATAAACTATGGTATACACCATTTAAATAAGAATCTTCATCTTAACCAGACACCCAGAGAATTTGAATTTCCATTAAGTTTTAAGAAGTACTAGATTAAGAAATGTGTATGAATACAAATATTAAAATGTGTATGTGTTCTTGGCCATGTTTAGCTTTATACACAATTTCTATCTACTTTATTAATATAATAATGTGTCTCCATTTCTTAATGATAATTACTTCGATTTAGTTATATTTTCACTGTCCGATTGTTTTTGAAACACTTTTCAATAAATATCTGCTTTCTTGTCTCAAGTAATTTTGATGTATGTGGAATAAAATAACAATCAACACTAGCAATAATTGTAATTGTGATTATTTTCTTCCCTTATTGGAAGACGAACATTTGTCAGGAAAAGACAATAAATTTCAACTCATACATTCAGAAGAAAAATCAACTATATTTAAAAAATAGCCTTACCATTTTTTTTACTTTTACATAACATAAACTAAATTTCTACATAATATAAACTAAAACATGATGTAAAGATATTGGCCCATAGATTGTCACTGTATTCTGGCAGACAATCCAGACATCATCAGAAAAGAATCTCCAGATTTCTAATAGTGTTAGAGAACAGAGTCTCTATGCACTGTTTTCTACACCCCAAACTTCAACAATCAACTTTCAGATCTTGCTATGCAACTAATACTTGCCTAAAATAGTGCCGTACATATTTAGTGCATGATATTATCATATTATTTCTAAAAATAATATCACGGTTTAAGTAAGAGAAAATATATTTACAGATATGATTTTGGAAAACTCCGAGACCACCAAAATATTTTTAAAAGAATATATAGATCCGGGTGTTGTAGTAAACTCCTGTAATCCCAGTACTTCGAAAACTGAGACAGAAGGATAACAGGTTGAAGCCTAGCCTCAGCAAGTGGTGAGACTCTCATCAACCTAGTGAGACTCTGTTTCAAAATAAATAAGTAAGTAAATAAATAAATAAATAAATAAATAGGGTTGGGGTGTATATCAGAGGTAGAGTGCCCCTAGGTTCAATACATAGTACTTCCCCCCCAAAACAAATATGTTGAACTGATTGGGTGGTCTCAATGCTACTACAGCTAATAATCCTATATATTTCTTATTATAGCTAATAAGCAGTTTATCTGAAAATCTACCTATTATCAAATCGTATGCTCTATTTCCAAATTTATAAGAAATAGTTGAAATTCATTTTCTACTTATTTTATACCCTATGATTAAAGAAAAGAAATTCGTTACAAAAGGCAAAAAATTTCACACAGAAATTCTTTACAACAACAGAAAAGGCTTTATAGTTTGCTCAGTTAAAGCCAAAATGTTATGCATGGAAATTGTTAAGATAATTGAAAAAATTAGATAATTCTGTTTGGTTCTCCAACTTGAGGGTAAACTCAGATGTGTCCTGGCAATGATAAGAAAGAAAATACATATGTTGTCTTTATAGTATCCAGGATGACTTTTTAAATGACCAATGACATTTCCAAAATATCACAAATCTTTTTCTTTTAATTTTAATAAAGATTCTCAGTTACCTTAGCACAAAAAGAATATAATCTGGTTACATTTTTAAAAACTATCCTCAAAAGGCAAGGTAAGGTAACATTAAAATTCTGTACTTACTAGCAACATTTGCATCACTAAACAGAACCCAAAAGATATTTTAAAAAACATGTACAGATATTAAAATTGTTTTGTTTTCACGCGTTTTTTTCATTAGAAAAGTTGCCAAAGAATAATTAGAGAAATGTGTAATTGTTTCACCAAAAAATAATACCCAAACAAAACAACATACCATCTGGACTCCCATGTTAACCTTGGCATCTCCAGCTTTGACTCTTCTTTGTAAATAGACCTGGAGGAATTTCCAGCACTTTTGATGAGCAAGTCAATGTACTAATGACAGCAATCAACTCACAGTATTAAAATTTGATTCATTCCATTACTGTTAGTTGAATATTCGTATGTGCAAAAGAGGTGAGCCCTATTCAGAATAAATTTCACACTATATTTCTTTATTTCTCTCTTTTCCAAGGGCCAAAGTTTCTGGAACTGGGAAGATGCAAGGTCTATGGGGCTTGGCAATACCTTTGAACTAGGAAAGACTGAAGGAGAGGATTCAACATAATTGAAAAAAGCTAGGGTATATAGGTAAGCTAATTAAGGTAAATAGGTAAATAGATAAGATCAAATAGATAAATAGGTAAGTGGTAGAACTTGAGAAACATATTTTCTAAGAAATCTTGTCTGCTGTAAACATACTTTTGCTTTTGCAAGAATCTTCCCTCTAAAAAAAGGCAGACAAATATATACACTTCTCAAAAGTAGCCTAGCCTCCAAGAGAAATTGGGTCTTAAGTGATGGCAATCAGAAGTTGCAAAAATTTGTACTTGTTTTATTCATCAGTTTACCAACAAATACCTGGTTCCCCATTCCTTTATTCCAAAGAGCTTCTACTATTGAATATGATACCACGAATTCCTGAATACAAAAGATTTGGAAAAAAGTAATCAGTGCTAACTATTCATCAATCTTTGGTAAAGTCTAGCAGGAATAGACATGGATAAAATTTGTATCAATTTTTTTTTTTTTTTTGTGCGGTATTGGGGATTGAACTCAGGGGCATTCTACCTCCGAGCTATACCCCAGCCCTATTTTTTATTCTTTATTTTGAAACCGAGTCTTACTAAGTTGCGGAGTGCCTCACTAGGTAGCTGAGGCTGGCCTCGAACCCGGATCCTCCGGTCGCAGCCTCCCGAATGCTGGGATTACAAGCATGCGCCACGACGCCCGGCTTGTGTATCAACTTTTTATACTCTTCTATTTTAATATCACTATGATTCCCATTGGAATTCAAAATCTGAAACCATCCCCTCTCATCCCTATTCCATTTCTCAAGTGTGTACATTGGTGGTTTCATTCTCTAGTGGAGAAATTTTCTCCTTTTTCATGCTATCCCCCACCAAACCAAGGTAATTTCCCCAAACTATGCTTCATAAAACACTAAAATTTGAGAATATTTAATAATGTAACAGGTAAAAAGATTCTGTGGGCAAATACATTTGGACTTAGACCACTCAACATTTAGAATATTGCTTGAAGACTTTAATATGGTAATTTCAACTATGATTTGCAGAGAAGAGCGTTGAATACAGATTATTTGCCAAACAGATTTTATGCAACTACATACTGTAAAAAAAGTCCTCAAGATTGCCTATTGTTTTTGAGTACTGTGAAATAATAAAATGGAAGTTAAATAAAAACTTATAGCTAACATAAAATTGAACTTCTGAGAATATATATATCCCATATATATTCCTTTATTAATGATAATGTATCATTTGTATTTCTTTATTCTTCCTTTTCCAAGGAGGAATATCTTCTATCCTATATAGAAGATAATATAAGATAGTATTCCTATAGAGTTAATAATCTTTTCCTAAATCTCTCTCTCTCTCTCTCTCTCTCTCTCTCTCTCTCTATATATATATATATATATATACATATATATGTGTGTGTATATATGGGTATGTATGTGTAATATATAATAACATACATTATAATATATATTTATACATTATAATATATATTTATAAGATATAGAGATTTATATATTTATAGTATATATATAGTGTATGTCATTATACTTCTTAGCTATACCCAGAACCCTTTTTATTTTCTTGTAAAACACAGTCTCACTAAGTAGATGAGGCTAACCTCATATTTTGAATCCTCCTGCCTCAGACTACCCAGTTCAATTACTGAAGTCACAAGTGTGTGCCACCATCGCTGGTCCTTGAGAAGGACATTTGACTAGCTAATACTGATGTTTAGAATGTATATAAAGCATTAGAGGTTGGTTGTTATTGTGAATATAATTATTGCTATTATCGTTAATTGTACAAATGTTGTGGCAAACACGTTAAGAAGAAACAAAGTAGATACAAAATACACCACAGATAAACTTTGTATTATCTTTCCTTATATCCTGGTTTTGGAATTATTATATATTAGATTATAGCTTACAGAAGTTATCTGATTTTCTTACTTATCAGAAGGAATGAAAAATGCCCAGTGAAAATCATGTCATCTCTTATTGACAAACTAACTTTTAAAATCTCTGAATTTGCAAAAATACTTGGCCAATTTAGTATACTTACAGTTATCCAATGCTATTGGGGTAATGGTTTCTAAAGGATTAATACTAAAGAGATCTGTATTACGAAAACCTACATAACATTTTCATTCCTTCATTAAATAGGATGTCAAGAAACATGACCCTTCCAATCTGGGAAGATAGAGGAAGCTAAGAAATTATTTTAATAATATCTGTGCTAGCTGATATCTACACACTTTGATGCTGGCCATGTATTCTAGATTAAAAAAATAGGTTCGTATCTGTGACTGACAGACTTGTAGCAATTATGACCATCTGGTAAGGGTTTCATGGAAGCACTAACCATGCTTTCAAAATGTGTTTCTTTCTCATGAAGTGTTATGTTTTTATATTTTAATAATTAGATTTGTTTGTTTCGTGGCACGTGGCTTTGCTGTTCACATTGGTAATAATGCCTCTAACCTCTTACTACTAAAACGTGTTAAATTAGAATTTCCAATTTATGTGCCACTGACCCTTTATTTAAATGTGATCTGGATCTAATTATTATAAACATGGCTTAACAAACCATATGTTCACTCATCTGTTCCTTATTGTATTAATGTGTCCCCTAAAGGACTCTAAAATTAATATATAGCAAATGTGTGTCCTAATAGCTGGTAGATAAGAGATATTCTTGACTTATTTTGAGATATTTATAATAAAGTAAAAATAAATGATAAGGCAATAATGAATACTAAAGTACATAAAATATAACATACAAAAGTATCATGTATGACTTAGAAATCTTGGCATATGAAGGAGTAGTATAGTAATTTTACATGTTTAGAAAAATGGTGGTTGTAAAAATAAACTATAAGTATTTGTGCTGCTTTTGTTAGTATGCACAATTCTGATTTTTTTTTTTAGCATGGGAAAAATTAATTTGAAGAATAAAGCAGTGAAAACACCAGCTTTTCAAAGTCAGTATATGCAAACCTCTAAAATGCTATCTATACCCTTAAATGGGCTTCTGACTTGATGAGAATCTATTGATTTTTGAAACACCACAATAAAAGGAAAAGTCTTTATGTGATTCTTTCCAGAGCCAGCTTCATTTTAGACTTTCAAAACATTTGGCTTTCAGATGACTGCAGAAAGAATCTAGACCCAGCACACTGTTCTGGAGATTAATTGTCACTTAATTTACTATTATTATACCACTTATGTGCCAGATGGCCTCAATATAGTTTATGTCTGGGTTTTATGTATGCTTCTACTTATTATTTTGAGTGTTTTTATTTATTTATTTATTTCAAAACTACTAGTAATTTCTTTCAAGGCTTCTCCTCGGAAATGAAATCCTTGCTTCTTAAAAGATATTTAAGATATATGCAGACACAAGACAACAAACTTCATCAATAGTTAATAGCAAAAACGAAATAAAACAAACTTAATTCCAACTGACTATTTGAAAGTCTTCTTAGCTGAGGGTAGCCCCAGACATTGACCCAGAGCTCTGCATCAATTCAAATGGTTTCCTTTAATGGATATTTCTATTCAGAAGGTAATACAAATTATAACATTTCTTTACTTTTAAAATCTGCATTTCCTTTCATTCTTCAGTCTCAGGTTATTAACCTTAACATGATAACAGGTGGCCAACATAAGAGAATGAACAGATTCTTCATTTTCCAATATCCTAACACACTGCCTCCTACAATGGATTACACTGCTCGTAATGTACTGTATCATCTTATGGCTTTGTGATAACCTAATGATACGAAACAGACAAGGATAAAAATATGAGGCTTTATGTGCTTAACCTCTGCCTGAACATTTTTGTTTGTTTTAAAAAAAATAATTGAATGAAAAATTCTACATAGATTCCATTATAAATAGGTAATTAATTTTATTGTACTCGTGATATTGCTTTATTGTATCATCATTTTCTTTGATATGCATATTCATAAAGTACAGCACACATGTGAAGAATAATTTCAAGCCATTTAAAATGAGCATATTACAAAGCAAGAAGATCGCTGTACAGCAGTAGACGAGACTTCAGATCGTCCAAACCGTAACTTACTCAGATTTGACTGCAGGCAAATTATTAAATGAGACACATAAACAGTGTTATGGAGAGATTGCAAAAGGAGTACCAGAATTCCCCTCACACAGAGGAATCTCTGAAATCATGATGCATGTTGATAGGCAGCTATCGCTTTTCTGCATGGTGTTTATTAAAGTTGAAATTTCTGCTCCATCATTTTATATCAATGTAATATATGGAATAATATGCACTGGAAAATATATAGTAAATTTTATAACTCAATTGATATACTCTGGTACACTCCTCAAATTAATTCCTAGCTGTCCTATCTCTTGTCTTCTATAATCAAAATTAGACCTCAAAATATTCTATGTTGCACAAGTTGTGGGAAACCTTTGGACATGGTTCATAGCCAGTGAAATTTAAACTGTATTTGCTGGGAAGAGGGATCCTTTCTTGAATAAAACAGTATAGATTTGATGGGAAACTTCTTTACTATTTCACCTCTTCTTGCATTTAAGGACACAACGTGTGTGTGGAGATAAACTGCAATGTTATGATCACGAGGTAGCAAGAACAAGTTCCAGAGTCTATGTCCAGGATGATAGTACACTATAATAAGCCAGGGTTCTTTAAGACTTTCATCCTAGACCACCTGTGTATCTACTCTCTGAAATGTGAGAAAAACAAACTCCTCTTTGTTTAAGGTATTAGTAGGGACATCTTCTGCCTCTTTGCACTGAATAAATTTCTAGTGGGCACACCAAGACATTCAGGAATGGTTTTGTATCTGAGCTTCTGTTCATACTATCTCAATTCTGACATGGATAGTAGTTACATATGTGTTTACTTGATGATAATGTATTAATCTGTACCATGTTTACTTCCCCTTTAGGTGATCCCATCTAGTCTGATGCTTTTTTCTTTGCCAATATCTTCTAAGTTACATCTCATCTCACTGGGATATTTTCACAAAATTCACACAAAATATCAAGCTACCTATTTTACATCTCTATCTGGGCTTCAAATAAGTATCTCAAACTCAACACATTCCAAACTAACTTCTAATATCTATTTCCTTTCTGCTGTATTATCATTTAAGGAATACTAATTTTATTCTTCCAGGCTTAAAATATCTGTATTATCCTTAACTCTCTCACAACCTTTGCCCAAAATCTATTTTTAAAAGTACAATTTAAATGAAATAAAATCAATATGTTGAGCTGGGCGTGGTGGTGCATGCTTGTAATCCCAGCATTCGGGAGGCTGAGACCAGAGGATCCGGGTTCGAGACCAGCCTCAGCTACCTAGTGAGGCACTCTGTAACTTAGTGAGACTCAGTTTCAAAATAAAGAATAAAAAATAGGGCTGGGGGTATAGCTCGGAGGTAGAATGCCCCTGAGTTCAATCCCCAGTACCGCAAAAAAAAAAAAAAAAAAAAAAATCAATATGTTAAAGATATATATCACAGCTATTCACAACAGGTAAGATATGAAATCAACGTAGGAGTTTCTCAATGGATAAAGAAAACGTGGCCTCTATACATGACGTAATACTAATTGGCCATAAAAAAAAAGAAGAAAATCCTGCCCTCTGTTACAAGATGATTAAACTTGACTGGAGGAGATCATTTTAAGAAAAATAAGCCAGGCCAGAAAGACAAATACCACAGCATCTTACTTATATCGGGGATCTTAACAGGTTCTGCTCGAAGAAGTAAGGATTAGAATGATGGGTACCACAGGCTAGGATGATGGAGGGGAAGGGAGGTAGAGATACTTTGGTCAAAGGATGCAACATTTTAGTTAGACTGCAGAGATAGTTTAAGAGATCTATTGTCCAACATGGTGAAACTATTAATAACAACATATTATAGTATTGAAAAATGCTGAAAGTTCACATAGCAAGAATTATAACTATGTGAGGTAAGAAATATGTTAAATAGCCTAATTTAGCCATTTTATAATGTAAATACATCATAACAATGTATTTACATTAAATACAATTTAAAAGATATAATAAAGTGTTATAAAAAAGATCCATTTAGAAGCCGGGTGTGGTGGCTCACACTTGTAATCCAGCATTTGGGAGGCTGAGACTGGAGGATCCGGGTTCTCAGCCAGCCTCAGCTGCTTAGTGAGGCCCTCTGCAACTTACTGAGACCCTGTTTCAAAATAAAGAATAAAAAATAGGGCTGCGGCTGTAGCTTGGAGGTAGAATGCCCCCAGGTTCCATCCCCAGTACCACAGAAAAAAAAAAAAGAAAAATAAAAAAAAGAAAAAGATCCAGGTGTGGTAGAGCATGCTTGTCATCCCAGCATTTGGGAGGCTGAGACTGGAGAATCTGGGTTCTCGGTCAGCCTCAGCTATCTAGTGAGGCACTCTGCAACTTAGTGAGACTCTGTTTCAAAATGAAGAATAAAAAATAGAGCTGGGGATATAGCTCGGAGGTAGAATGCCCCTGAGTTCAATCCCCAGTACTATTTAAAAAAAAAGATCCATTTAGAGTAGTGAGGAAAGAAGGATGGGGAAAAGTCAGTCCACAGGTACTAAGTTCTAGGTAGATAGGAGAAATAAATTCTGGTGTTCTATTGCATAGCAGAGTGACTATAGATAACAAAAATTCACTGTAAATTTTAAAAAAAGAAAGGATTTTGAAG
Source organism: Graphiurus murinus (assembly GCA_004027655.1). Lineage (NCBI taxonomy): Eukaryota > Metazoa > Chordata > Mammalia > Rodentia > Gliridae > Graphiurus > Graphiurus murinus. The sequence continues at coordinate 1,829 of PVLC010035146.1, read as the reverse complement.
ATTTTTCACATCAAAGAAATGATAAAAGTTTACTCTGATTTCAACACTACACAGCATATCCAAATATCACATAACACCCCATAAGTATGTACCATTTGTATGTGTCAATGAACAGGTGGATAAATGGATTTTCCATTTGATTTTTCCTTCCAAGTAATGACTACAAGTTACCACTCCTGCCGCCACCCTGCTACCTCAGCCTCCATGGTCTTTCTTATCTTTTTGATTGCTTAGGTTCACAACTGGTCTTCCTCCTTTTGCCCTTGACCTTCTACACTGTACCTTCAATAAAATAGCCACAGTGGTCCTCACAGTGGTACCTTCCAAAGAGCAGTCACAGGGGCTCTGGTAACCTAGCCATTAGTTGCTTCAGGTGCTTCCTGTCTCCAGGGGCTGCTTTCAAGGCCGCACTGGGCCCACTGGGCCTCCCTACTTCCCATCTGACTCCTCTCTGTCTTCTTTTCCTCTAGTTTTTTCTGCCCCAGCAATAGAACAGGAGGCTCTTTTCTGGTCCTGGGACTTGCTATTCAATTTAGGACTTTGCACTAGCTCCTCCTATGGCCAGTAATTTCTTCCCAAAGACCTTCTTCAAAGTTAGCTTCTCAACTTCCATCAGACTCATACATAAAAGTCACTGTGTGTGTGTGTGTGTGTGTGTGTGTGTGTGTGTGTGTGTGTGTGCGTGGTATTAGGGACTGAATCTAAGGGCATTCTACCTCTGAGCTATACTCCCATCCACTTTTATTTTTTATTTTGAAACAAGGTCTTTTTAAGTTGCTGAGAGTCTTGATAAAGTGCTGAGGCTAGTCTTGAACCTGTGATCTTCCAGTCTTAACCTCCTAAGTATTGGGAGTACACACATGTGCCATCATGCCTGGTCACATATTTAGAATCTACTCACTCTGCCTTATTCTCCTGATCGTTCACAGGAACAATGATATAGCAAAACACTCCATCACTATTTAGTGCTATACGTTTCCTCTCAGAACTTGTTTCTATGTCATAGAAAATGCAATATGTTATGTATGCTTTTGTTGTCTGCCCCCACACTCAAATGCAAGTCCTATGAAAGCAGAGGTGTTTGTCAGTGCAACCATTATTATAGCCGCCATGCCTAGAATAAGGATGAGCATGAATATTTGTTGAATAAAGGTTGGTTAAGCGGGAATTCAGTAGTGTAGAAGAAATAAGGAGAAGTAGAAGGGAGACACATGACGAAGAAAAGAGGGACCATAACTTCAATCTGAAAACTCCATGAAGACCCTCACCTTCATTCACCAGGCCTATTTTTGCCCAGGCCTGAATTCTTAAAAGAACCAAGAAATCTTAGAGCACTGTAAGTCCAATTAATTAGTATCTATATACTTTGTTAGCTTACATAGTATATTTTAAGACTGATCAAAAGAAGTTTAAAAATACTGTTCAAAGCCCCATGATATGGGTACAGTCCAATTACAATCCATTAACTAGATGTTAACCTGAAGATTCTCAGAAGAACCAGACCACCACGACCAGCTTTGCATCACAGGTTCAAAAGAATTGAGCTCATTAAGCTGACTCCACACCTCATGCTTCTCAGTGTTCACCATTTACAAACTTTCTTTTAAAAGAAGAAGACTGGGGCCCTATAGTACATCTCACTCTTGAGAACCTGCAATCTCCCTTTGAGTGAATATCCTGCTCTGCTGTTTGCTTTCCTGTCCAAGAACTCACCAGGACTAAGTTGGTGGCCCCTTCTCCTATCTGGGGTCATACTCAGACCCCATCCGGTGACAGAAGAAAGGGCAATAGTAGCTTCACACTGCCTATACCTGTAAACAATTTTAAAG